>JAUPMG010306010.1:0-16528 GCA_031762675.1 Pachysandra terminalis
AAATAATAAACTTAGTCAATAAAAAGTGATATCTTCATTAAAATATATATTATTTATGAACATACAAATTTCAAAAAACAACAAATGATATTTTGATTAATAATGTGAAATAATACAGAAATTTACAACTAATAAATACAACATTTATGTTACAAAAATTAAAAAGTATATAAGTACCCAAAATATATTGGATTCAAATTCAAACTAGAGAGGGGTCTAATGATCTGTTACAGAAACTGATCATTTGACTATAATAACCCTCAATCAATGATAATTGTAATAAATATGAACTATTTTTTAATTATTTATTTTCTGATTTTATTTTGTATTATTTTTTAATATTATTTTTTTAATTTTTAATTCTTATAATTATATGAGATCAATAGGGTTTTCACAATTTTCATTGATACTAAGCTTCTTTCTTCTACTATTTAAGCACATATTTTGTTCTTAAGATTATTAAAAAAGGTATACAAGGGTATTTTTGTCTATAAAATATACTGCAAGAAGCAAAAATCAAATATTCTGTTACTTTTTTTATAGTTGCTAACAGAAGGGGTTTGTTGTAACATACATTCAAACTATAGGGGAGGTGTTTCTGATGGCCAAAGTTTACCATTATGCCAAACTCAAAGAGGCTATGAATGTAATTTACCCTTTTCTTTTTTACTTTTTACTTTTAACTGGATTTTAGGATTTATATCGGCAGAAATTTCTGAAATTTTGGCGAAAAATTTTGGAAATAAAGTGCACATTTTGGGTGAACTAAATCTGGGTAAAGTACAAAAATTTCGTTGAGATTTGCCGAAATTTCGGCCATTTTGATAATTTATTTTGCTAAATAATTCAGTCCGAAAAAATGTCATTTTGAATTTCGTCCAGCACAACCAAAACCGAAATTTTGCAAAATTCAACCAAATTTTAAACTATGACTTGGACTTCATCATAGAAGTATAAGTGGCAAATTTATGTATACTTGACAAGTTTACAATAGCGGACTTCTACTTCATTGTAGACGGACTTAAACCTCACGAGAGATAGACTTATACCCTATAAGATGGTCTAGGAAGGACATCTTAATCCTTGGGACGCTACGCCAAACGGGACCTTTAAAAATTGTAAGCTCTAACTTTTCCACGTGTTGTGATGGCATTGGTGGGGTTGGCTATGTCCAAAGGCTATGGTAACAAGACTCAATGGAAAAGAAATTTAATCATAAGTTTCGATTAGAAAGAAAATAAAACCAGGTTAGGGGTCGCTCCTCGAGGGATCGCAAGACAGCACCGGCCGTGATGACACCTATGCTCGGGTCATGAGATCCGAGAGAGGCGGCCGTGTTCGCGGGATGGCACCTATGCTCGGGTCATGGGGTCCTAAAACTATATTCCTCGGCAGTCCGGACCGCGGAGGAATGACCTATATAGATTTATAATACGCTATTTAACAGCGGTTTCAAGCCCGCCGAAGATTGTTTTGTAATACATGGCGGACATAAAAAACCGCCATCCATTACCTAGTCCTCGGCGGTCTGGACCGCTGCCTAAAGTCCCTAATTAACAGTGGTTTCTGCCCACCGACGATATTCTTCTAATTATTGGCGGTCCACTAAAACCGCTGTTCATGCCGCCAATGATACTTTCCCCGGCCAGGGAGAGCACGGGGGCCTCCTTGACCGCCGACAAATGATTTGACGGTGGGCTTGAGGCCTTTGAGCTCTTGATCAAGAGCTTTTATTCGATAACTTGAGTAACGTTCTTGTCTCTTGCGACTTCTTGGGTTAGTGGGTATTTGGTGTCGTTACAATGTAACCTTACAACTGCACTTGCCAAAACAAAACTTGGCCTCATCAGAATTAAAACACTTTTAGGCTTCTTCTCTTACACACACGTGTGCATGTTGAAAACCAGACATCATAGACTAATATGACTTGCATAAAGAGAACAACTATTAATTGTTGTATTTAGCTTGATAAGTATAAACTAACCAGAAAGAATGGTTGTATTGGGAAAGTTGGTCTAGAGAGTTAGACCCAAGATGGATGCCTCACTTTTCTTTAATTGACTGAAAAAAAAAAAAAAATAGAAGAAATGATAAAGAGCGTGGAGGGGAAGAAGTTTAAAAAAAAAAAAAAAAAGACATACTTATAAAACATCTGCGTACTTTCAACAATAACGTCAACAATCCAAATCCCATCAAACAAAAAATGTGCAGAACTTTTTTATCTTGAACAATTTGAACACTGTTAGGTCCTTCGATCAGAAACAATCAAAGTTGTCTTGAATTCTTTAATAAAGTAGTAACAACCATATGGATGCAGTGTTGTTCTATTCATTTCTGTCGACACTTGATCATGTTCTGAATGAGTATTACTCGAGAATTATTATATTCTCTAAAATACTTTTGACTAAGTCAACTTATTGGATATGTTAAATTCAACCAGTAGATAAATTTATTAACATTCAAGAAAGTATTAAATAGATGCATGAGTAGAATTGCAATCAACTTTCAATACCTGCAATTTCAGAGAACACCCTTTGCAATGTTGTATATGATTTCCACTTCAGTCTTGTCAATTGGACTTTGTCATCAGATCACTATACCAGGTTAAAAGAACAAAAAAAATCAGAGAACACCATTTGCAAAGTGTTTGTAAAACAAAGACATCTCACACTATACTAGGTAAAAAAAAAAGGAAAATGGAAATCAAAAAAACTATCCTCTTCTTCTCTTCCTTTCACTCGCACACGGGCAAGAACTCTCTCTTTTGATCGATTTCGGACCAGCTCAAACCCCAACGCATGTTCAAATCTCCCTTCTCCATTCTTCCATTGATTTAGCCGATACTTTTGGTTTTTCTCTTTAGTTGTTACCAAAACTGAACACATCTCAACCCCGTCACCATTTAGTCTACTATTAACTCAATGCAAGCACCATTAAAAGTGCTCAAAGCAAAAATCAAAAGAAAACACAAAAAGGCTGCTAAATAAGGCTGCAACATATAACGCAGATCATGAAAATGCAAAGAAGGAGACTCACCAAAGATGAGACGATGAGACCTCTCTCATTTAGAATGCTTTTACCATGTCTCAACCCAAATATATATTTTGAAATAGAATTTGCTAGTGCGTTTGAAGGTAATTTGAACCTTTTCTTGGCTGAGCGTTTTGCAATTAAACTCCTTGAGATTTTTGAAATTACAAAGACACCCTTCGTCCAAAATCCCAAGGGGGTCGGTCGACTAATAACACGGAGTCATCGACTGATATACCACTTATAAACCCTTCTTCATCAATTGGTTGATGTGTTTTTCTTTTTTTCCCCCTTAATGAATGATTCAAGTGTGATGTTTGAGCATGATGGCTCTTTAGTCGAGAGACTAAGAGGGACATTGTAGACCTAAGGTTTATCCACTTTAACTAAAAATCATTTAATTCTTGATAAGACGTATATCAGTCAATGACTCAGTGTCATTAATCGACCGATCTCCTTAGGTTTCTGATGAAGGGTATCATTATAATTTTATAATCTTCAAAGGATCTAATTATAATTGTCAAAAATATTAGGGGATCAAAGTATAATTTTCCATTTCGTAAAAGATCCCATAATTTTTAGGGGCGGGATCCTCTCTGGTGTAAACCTTCTGTGGGTTTAGTGTGAAACAACATCGAGGATAAAATCATAAAAGTATATCAAGGAAAAAATTACAACTTTACCTTCATTGATGTTTCACACCACAGAGAACCCACACAGGGTTTACTTCACAGAGGATCCTCTGCCGAATTTTAAAGGGCGCAACAACATCAAAAAATCTCGTCTTTTGTGAAAACTATACATTCACAAACTCTCATCTTTCACGGCATTAATACAACAATTTAATATTTATGCTAACTTGACATGTAATTTCAAGCAGGAAAAAAAATAGAAAATAAAAATCTTGCGATAGAGTTGAAAACTCTACTACATCTGAATAGGGAAACCTTCTTTTAAAAGGCCCCAATTTGCTTCAAACAACCATCGATCAGTGATATATTTATTCTCTCTTTGGGAGTGCTAACGATGAGAGAACTGACGAAACTCCGCTGTACAGGAACCCAAGTAGAAGGAAGCTAGCAGAAACATTTGCCTTGTTGAAGAATTTATTGGCGCCGGGCGTTTCTGAAAAGCCTAACTTCAAATCTTTAGTAACCCCGAATGCTGCACCAGTACCAGTGGCTAGTAGGAAGGACATAACCTGCTCAAACAGACATATCTGTTACCGTTAATCTCTTAATTAAACTGAAGTTTCTCTATTTAGAGAGGCTGAAGTAGAATACGTTGGGATCAATAACAGCATTTGCAAGCCTTGTTCTAAAAACACAGACTAGTATAAGGGAGTGTAACCTTGTCACCATAGAAGTCAAACAGAGCAAGGCCATCATTGCTTAATAGGCGCTTTCCCGTGCTCACATGGTAGATTGCAAACGCAGTTTGCAAGAGGGTATATGCCATTCCAATAATAATCGTAGCAAGTTTGTATCTGCAATTAAAAGAAAAGTGGAAAAAAAAAATCAAAATTGCAAAAAAGAATAAGAACTACAGCTTAATTAGCATTAATAAGTTGTTGTTAATGGGTAAGTCAAGGTTTCAAGGATCGGACTGATCCAATCCGGATCGGACTGATCCATCCGGATTGGCCATCAGTCTGATCCGTACAAGGATCAGCCAGAACCGGTTCAATCTCAAGCTACGATACAGCTAATGTATCAAGTGGCTTTAGATCAGACTTGTCCAGTGACTGGATTGGCCAATCCAATCGGTCCAAATTTTATTTTATTTTATTTTTATTTTTAAATTTATAAAATGATCCAACAGGTATCAGCCTAGATCAGTCCAATACCGACTGGTCCCGACCAGTACAGTCGATCCGACGACTGATACTATCGTTCCGGCAACGAAAATCACCATTATGACAACTGATATCGTCGTTCCGAAGACTGGTCCGATAGATCCATTTTTTTTTTCTTTTTAAGCACGATCCAAACTGTTTGGATCGGACACAGATCAGCCAATACCGAACCGGATTGCCAATCCATATCAAAATCGGCTTATACTGGTCCAATCCGCGATCCCAAGAATTAAAACTTTGAAGTTACTTACCGGTAAGCATAAACATCCTTAGAGCGAACCTTGGACTCATCCTCAGTACCCTTATTTAACGTCACTGTGTTGGATGCAAGGACGATGAGAGATAGTAAAAGTAAAGCCAAGGTAAGGACCCTCAACACAAGATTAGTAGCGGAGGAAGTTGATGCCATCTTAATTTGTTCAAGTGTCAAACCTGCACAATTAGTCTCTTTTATTGAAATCTGAAATCTCAACGGTTGCGTGTTGTTGACTTTGCCCTTTTCTTAAGCAGCCGGGTCAATGAGCCGAGAAGCCGACATGGAGATGGAGAGTTTACTTTGACCTTAAGGTGGCGTTTCGACCGGCTTGTGCTTATGGATCAGTACTTATTGGATTCGTGGCTCATTGGAAGCACTTATTCACAACAATAATAAGTACTTATTTGAAGCAAATTACATTTAGTAAAAATATTTAAATAAGTGCTTATGAAAGTTTAGGGGTAAAATAAGAATAACAAAAATATTATTAAAGTTTAAAAATAGCATTTATTTATGTCCTTATAAAAGTTTAGGGGAAAAATAGGTATATTAAAAATATTACTAAAGTTGTGAAATAGCTTAACTCATAAGTGTTTGGGAGAAACTGCTCTCAATAACTTCTTCATATGAGTAGCCTTCCTCTATTGCTTATGGATACACACTTACCTATAAGCCTAGCCAAACACGTTTTTAAATTTAATAAATACTTATATAAGCTATAAGTTACAATAAATGCTTGTAGAAACAATGGCAAACACTCTCCAATATTCATCAGCAATACCGGAAGCAAAGAGTAGAATGCACTTCACTTACTTTTGCGGTCATTTCGTCAATGTAGACAGAACTAGGATGACTTTGAAAAGATTATATATATGTATATATATATATATACACACAAAAGTGTCCTCTTTGTTCTTTTTCTTTTCTTTAATTTCAAAACCATTATTATTTTTATTGTTTTTTCTTTTCATTATTTACCTAGCACCTCAAAATAGATAGACTTCTACTTCATTATTGAAGGACTTGTACTTCATCATAGAAGAATAAATGACAAATTTATGTATACTTGACAAGTTTATGATCAGATTTGTACCTCACTGTATACGGATTTAAACCTCACTATAGACAGACTTGTACCCTAAAATGGTATAGAAAGGACATCCTAAGCCTTGAGAAGCTATGACAAACGGGACCTTGATCTACTCTAGTAGTAGAAATTGTAAGCTCTAACTTTTCCACTTGTTGTGATGTCATTGGTAGGGTTAGCTATGTCCAAAGGCTACGGTAACAAGACTCAATGAAAAAGAAATTTAACCATAAGTTTCGATTAGAAAGAAAATAAAACCGAATTTTCTTTCTTTCTATGTATTTTTTTTTTTTTCCAATTTCTCTAATTTGATTTCCCCCATTGTGGACAAAAAGAGATTTTCGGCTGCATCTTCTTAACTTGTTCGTGCATGTTGTTGCTTGTTCTTTGTGATTGATACAAACGAGTAAGAGACCAAGTGGATGAGATTTATTCAAGTTGCTTGTTGACAATTCTATTTATATTTTTGAATCTTTTCCAAATTGGCCGCGTGACGACAATCCGTTCCCATCCAATCAATTAATCGAATAGAGGTAAACAGCTTTATTTTTCTTTAATCCTAAACAAAACTATAAATAAAATCCCACAAATTTTCTAAAAGTATTGGTGATGAGAAGGCTTAATTAATCCCATATAACACATGGTATCATCTTAAGATGTATGTACCGGATTTTAAGTATTTTCAAATATACTTAATCATTGCTAAAAGCAATTATCTGTCTCCTTTTCGCTTTACGCGTGCCAGCTGTCATAATGGTTGTACACTGATTTGATTTGAAATGCGACTTTTGGAACGTGTCAGAGATATCTGATCGTCCTTATTACTTGCAAAAGGTAAAGCGTCTCCAAGACGCTACCTCTGAAAACGGTTCATTATACCGAACCATTCCACGTGTTCAAAATCTAAAGGTATTGGTTAACTTTTAAGCTAACTACCTTCGAAACGATCGAAGTATTAATGATTTGAACTTTTGACAAGACAAATAATGATTCCTTCCGAAGGATAAGAACAGGAGTATACTACTCCTAATGAACCCTGCAAATACATAAATTCCTAAACCAAGACCCGAACTCATACTTTCTCATTCTCTAGAAGAAACTTCGAGTTATCTTATTACTTTATTATATACTTCGAGAGAAATCCTTTGAGAAGGAGTCTCTTCTAGTGGTTTTATTACTTTATTATGTACTTCGAGAGAAATCCTTTGAGGAGGAACATTCGAAGGCACACTTTTAACCTTCTAATTTAGAAGTCGTATTTGAATCATGTCCATAGACTTCAAAAGACCATTTATTATCATAACTCTTATAGGAACTACGAAGGGGATCTCTTTCCTTCTGTTTTGTTCAATTCACAGCCAACCACTTCCAGATGGGGAATTCGAAGGTTAACCACCTTAAGAAATGTCAAATCGTTAAAGGTTAGTCACCCTTAAAGATTAAAGATTAAATAGATTTGCAGTCGGTTGAACTTTAGAGAAATCCTTCTTAAAGAGATTCCTGAAGTATACACTTCTTTCATCTCGAAGGAACACTTCTGGATGACGATTTCACTGACTTTGAAGTATATTTACAAAGGAGTACTTCGAAGTTATATTATTACCTCTCTATAAGTCACCTTCGAGTGACAAATATGAAAATACATTTTTCATTCACTAACTTTGAAGTACCCTCACTAAGGAGTACTTCGAAGTCATGTTATTCCCTCCATACGTTACCTTTGAGTGACAGTTATGAATTCAAATTCATTGATCTTAAAGTATCCTTACAAAAGAATACTATATTTCTCAATACATGATATAGACTTCGGGTCATTCGAACACCGAGGTTTTCTTGCTATGAGATATGCATTCAAACTGACTTACAGTTATTTCAACATCTTCCCCCTTTGTCTCTTCTCTTTGTGTTATTTATAGGTCACTTTTGTGAAGAAACGCTCTTGATAGAGCGGTTGTGCGACAGTTTAGGCTATCCTGAGACAGACTCTCTGAACTTGATTCTCTAGAGGGTGGTTGTATTGTCTCTTTTATATTATTCAATGAAGTTCTTTTAATATATTGAGTCTTTTACAAATCCCGCATCAACATTATGGCAACTTCACTGGGGAGTTTGTAGTCGTTCCTTACAAAGTTATAACTGTTTACTGTTGTTTTTGCCTTACTTGTTTGCTGTTATTTTACCCTACTTTTTATCCATGGATCCTTCTGCTTCAAATACTGTTCCCATCATTGAGGAAATTTCAGAACGGAATACTCCTGAAGAGCTTGTTCCTTCTGAAGATCCTAGTGAAGTGGCTAGATCTCTTAGAGCCACCATCCAAGTATTGCAAGCTCAGTTAGATGTTGTTTCTAACAAGCCTGATTCTATACCTCCACCAAATCCTATTCCCAAAACTTCTCCTGCAGCAAAATTTCCTTCATACATACCTTCTAGTACTCCTAAGACAGCCTTCGTTACTACTGCAGATGTACAAGCCCTTCTCCAAAAATCTCAATCTAAGGGTACTGACTGGATTGGAAGTGATTTTTGTCCTCTGTATCCGAAGGCCCTTCTTAATAAGCCATATCCTAAGGATTATGAAGCTCCTGTTTTCCCTCATTTTTCAGGGCAAAATGGGAATGTTAGAGAGCATGTGAGTTGTTTCATAGAGGCACTGGGGGCTTATGCTGGTGACAAAGATCTTCGTCTTCGTAAATTCTCGAAGTTGCTTTCTGAGCGAGCTTACACTTGGTACAGTAAATTGGAGCCTAGTTCTGTTCAGTCCTGGGAGGACATGGTAGCTTTGTTTCATCATAAGTTCTTTATTACTGACGAGAAGCTCACTATCATTGATCTCAGTCGTGAAAGACAGAAGCCAAATGAGGATTTGGTAGCTTATGTCAAATGCTTCAGAGATCTCGTGATCACTTGCACTGAAGCAGCTACATAAGAGAAGTTTGACAGAATCTGCATCAACGACATGCTTCATCGCGTATATATGGAAATCCATGAGATTAAAAACATTACCAAGCTCTATGAGTATACTAAGAGGACGAATGCTTCTATTCCGGCTCCTGAGAAGAAGATAGAGAGAAAACATGCCTTTGTTGTTACTACTGATAAAGAAGAGGAACCGGCTTCAAAGAGGAAAGGTAGACCTAACAACAATACTAGCAATCGAGAAAAGTGAGTGCCACCTCCTAAAGTAACTTGCTCGCCTACTCAGCTGGATGCTTTATTGCAGGCATGGATCAAGGATGATCTCGTCTCGTTGCCACCTGTTGAACAAGAGCCTTCAGAAGCGAATAAGAAGTCTTCTAGGTATTGCAAGTTTCATCGCAATACCCGACATTTCACATTCGACTGCTGGGCTTTGAGGAAGATATTCCACGCCAGGTTGGCTGCTGGAGACATCGATATCCCGGAGGCTAAGGTACATACTGATCCTCTTCCACAGCATCAAGGGAAGGGAAAGGAAGCCGTGCGTATGCTTGCCGTGCACGAGAGATGTGAACCTGGGCCTAAGTTTAGTGAAACCGCGTGAGTTACCACAAGATTTCAGATGTCCTTTGAGGACATGCAGTTCAACCTAGAGATGAGGAATGATGCTACTCGCGCCTTGCTAGCTATCATTGAGAAGCATGACTACGAGTGTTACAGCCAAGAAGCCTCTACATATTATCCTCCTAGACTTGGCAAGACTGCTATTACCTTTACAAACGAAGACATGTTGTCCTCTTCTGAGGATCATAACAAGCCACTCTACTTAAATGCTACTTTACAGGATGTAGAAGTTAGAAGAGCATTGGTTGACAATGGTTCTGCTGTCAACCTTATACCTCTCAAAATATTGGAAGTCTTTAGAGTTTCGAAGGAATGCATTGTCCCTAATTAGATCCGGATTATAGGTTTTGACACTCAGTGACAACAGACAATGGGATTTGTCACTCTGAATGTACGAGGGACCCTTCAAATTCCCTGCTTTATGTCATGTCATCGACAATAGAACGACCATGGATACATTGTGCGTGGGTAGTACCTTCTTCATTCCATCAGTGCCTCAAAGGTATTTGGAATGACAAAGTTGTTAGAGTGGCAACAAATCCTTTTCCCTTCGATGAATCAGAAATCCACTTAGCATAATCAACGCATTATGATGGCTTTGCTCCAAAAGGAGAATGCCGTGTGGCTAAACCACAATGGACTCCTTTACCTTTGTGGTCTACATTTGAAACCGGTAGTCCTTCAACACCATCATCTTCAGCACCACTAATCCCTACCGAAGACCAATGGCCTTTGAAGGTCCGATGCGTAAGGACTGATCTTCCTGATGGAAGATCCGTTTACAGATTGTAACAACCACAGGGGGCTCCATCCACTGACATCCTGCAGTGTGCCCTTAAGGTAGAATTGCTGGCAGCTCCTGAATCCAAACTTGAACAAGCTCCTGAACACCTACAGGATGGTGTTAAGGTTGTTCAAGAAGAATTGTCTATAGTAGATCTCGGAGATGATCTGAGTTGTAAGAAACTTGTATTGATCTCCTCTCATCTCAGTCTAGAGCAGAGACAAGCCTTCATTGCATTACTGACTTTGTACAAATATTTTTTTGCTTGAAGTCATGAAGAGATGCCTGGTCTTAATTCTGAGCTTGTAACTCATAGAATACATCTCTTTCTTGAAGTGCACCCGTCAAGCAGACAACAAGAACTTTCAGGCCAAATATTGAGTTACAAATTAAGGCTGAGATTGAGAAGTTATTGCAAGAAGGCTTCATCAAACCTATTCAACATCTCTCTTGGCTTGCTAATGTTCTCTTTGTAAGAAAGAAAAATGGACAAATTAGATGTGTAGATTTTAGATATTTGGATAAAGCCTGTCCTAAGGATGATTTCCCTTTGCCCAAAATAGATATCCTCATAGATGCTGCTGCAGGGAATGAGATGTTCTCATTCATGGATGGTTTTGCAGGATATAACCAAATCCATATGGACCCAAGGGATGCTGAAAAAACTGCTTTCAGAACCCCTTTAGGCAACTTCTACTATTCAGTCATACCATTTGGTCTCAAAAACGCTGGCTCAACTTACCAAAGGGCTATGACTGCTATTTTCCATGATATGCTTCATGGGGAAGTTGAGGACTATGTGGATGATTTGGTCATTAAATCAGCAAAACAACAAAACTATCTCGCTATACTAGAAAAGGTATTTCAAAGATGCCGGATGTATAAACTCAAGATGAATCTTGCAAAGTGTGCCTTCGGAGTTTCATTTGGAAAGTTCCTTGGGTTTATAGTCCATAGGCATGACATTGATCTTGACCCCATGAAGGCAAGACTGTAATTGATTTAGCCTCTCCAAGAACTCAGAAGGAGCTTAAATCCTTTCTTGGGCGTGTCTCTTACATTCGGAGGTTCATTCCTGGCCTTTCAGCATATCTTGTTCCATTTATGACTTTACTAAAGAAGAGTGCTCTTTTCATATTGAAGAAAGAGCATCGGAAATCCTTCGAAGCAATCAAGCAAGTGCTTGCTCATCCTCATACTATGATGGCTCCCATTCAAGGGAAACCTCTTCGATTATTTCTTGTCATCACGGATCAAGCCATAGGTGGCTTACTTGCTCAAGAGGATGAACAAGGCTTGGAAAGGCCTGTCTACTATGTCAGTAGACTTCTAAAGGGGGCTGAGACCAAATACTCCAGAATAGACAACTCATGTCTAGCTTTAGTACACATGGTGAACAAGTTGAAGCATTACTTTCATTCACATTCCATCCATCTGGTCACTCGGAATGATCATGTTAAGTATCCTTTATCTCAAACTATTCTTTTTGGAAGGCATATAAAATGGCTACTACAGTTAGCTCAGTTTTGAAATTATATGCGAAACTCCCAAAGCTATCAAAGAACAAGATGTTGCTGATCTATTGGCGGCCTTCTTCATTCACAAAGAGGAAGATGACATTATAAATGAGGTATCTGTGGCTTCGGAGGAAGACTGATAGATGAAATTTGATGGGTCATCTAACTCACAGGGTGGTGGAGCAGGGATGGAATTAGTTTCTCCAATTGGTCAACAATTTTCTTTTCTTTCAAGCTTGATTTTCGTTGCACCAACAACAGAGTTGAATGTGAAGCCTTGCTGATTGGTCTCACATTGCCTCATCAGATGAAGATACAAAATCTTCACATATATGGTGATTCTTTCTTGGCTATTTCTCAGATAAATGAAGAATTCGCAATTAAAGAACTTGATTTGGTTCATTATAGAACAACTATACAAGCTCTCTTTCGGAGGTTTACAAGCTATTCTTTAACTTATACAATGAGAAGCAAGAACAAGCATGTTGATGCTTTAGCCAATTTAGGAAGTAGACTTCAAATGGAGCTTGATACAGCCACTTTGTAAGTTATTCGAAGGCTTACTCCTTATACTCAGCTTACTCCTTCTACTCATCTTCCTTAAGAAGATGAAGAGTGCATTTTAGAATTGGATTGGAGATATCAGATTGTCCATGACTTAGATAATCTTCTTCATCAGACTCTAGTTACCACTCTCAAAATATTAATGAATTTTGCCAAGCAAGGTAAAGTTCTTTATTATAAAGGGACCAGCGGAGCATTGTTCGGATGTCTTGGACCGAAGGAAGCAATGGAGAAACTGCAAGCCATGCACCAAGATATTTGCCGACTTCTGGATTCTATTCCCTTGTATAGGCGACTTCAGAGGTCAGGAATATATTGGCCTTCCATGGCACTTGAAGCTGCAAAGTTACAACTTTCTTGTACAAAATGTCAAGGACCACCGGATGCTGCAGAATCATTTCTTGTTTATGCACAGACTAACTGGAGGGAACCATACATAAGATACCTTCAAGATGGAATCCTACGTCATGATAGATTTGAGGCAAATCAGCTTAAATGTAAGGTTACAGATTCTACATGGAACAAGGAGAACTCTATTGAAGGAGCTTCAATGATACTCCTTTACGTTGTCTTGGCACTAGGAAAACTTTCATTGTCCTTCGAGAGGTCCATGGTGGTACATGTGGAGCTCATCAAGGAAAAAGAAAGTTGTATAAACAGTTACACGACTTGGGATATTACTGGCCTATAATGGAAGCAAATACAACTGATTTTATGAAGAAATGTCTGAGGTGCCAACTCCAGGATAACATTTCCCATAAACCTTCTCTGGAAATGCAGTCAATTATTGCTCATTGGCCCTTTCATACTTGGGGTCAGGACCTATTTGGACCTATTAATCCTAAAAGTTGGAGAGGACATTCTTGGATTTTGGTAGCCACAAAGTATTTCACTAAATGGGTTATAGCCATTCCACTCAGAAGGGCTAATGGAGCTTCCATAGCTCAGTTTATTAAGGATATCATCATCCTTCGATTCAGTGTCCCTCGAAGGATCATTATAGATAATGAAACTTCCTTTTTAAACATACCAGTTAGAGAGCTGACAACCTTCTATCGAATTCTTCATCATAAGTCTACTCCTTATTATCCTCAAGGAAATGCTCAAGCTGAGGCTACTAACAAGACTTTGATCAAAATTCTTAGCAAAATGGTATATGATCAGCCTTCGAGATGGAATGAATCCTTACCTCAAGCCTTATGGGCATATAGGGTAAGCAAACATCGAACTACGAATGCTACTCCTTTCTCTCTAGTGTTTGGAGCAGAATCTCTTCTTCTAGTTGAACTACAAGTTTCTTCAGCTAGAATTTTACATACAAGCAGGGTGGATTGAGATTTCAGAGACTTTTCCCTTATACATGCTCAGGAGTTAGATAATTTGGATGAGAAAAGGCAAAAAGCTTTGGAAAATAACATGCGTTATCATCAAATTATAACTCAGTCCTTAACAAGCTAGTAAGACCTCGAAGTTTTCAAGTTGGTGAGTTAGTCCTATGAACAACATGGCATGCACGAAGGATGCTATTAACCCCAAATTTGCTCCTAAATGGGAAGGACCATTTGAAGTAACTTCTGCTCAAGCATTAGGATATTATAAGATTTTGCCATTGGGAGAATGCAAATGAAGAAATTGTAAATGAGAAGTGGCTAAGGAAATACTTTTATTGAGTATATGAATGAATATCTTTACAAAAGAATTCTATCTTACGCAAAAGAATCTTATTTCATACATCAGAGTCAAAGAATTCTATCCTATACAAAGAATTCTATTTTATACAAAAGAGTTCTATACATCAGAAGTACATTACAAAGGAAAAGGAAAATAAAACTACTGTCCTCTGGTGAGCTGAGATTCGGTGATGCCTTCGAAGGCTCCTTTAAGCAGTCCTAGCCTTGAACTCCCTGGAACTGGCATACTTTCCCTCATGAGGGCAATTTGTGGTTCCATAAGCTTTGCTTGTTCTTTAGCCAAGGCACAAGCTGCTTCCTTTCTATCCTGCTGGAATTGTATCAATAAATCATCAACATCCTTCTTCATTTTATCAAGATGGGCAATTTCTGCTGCCAGTTCATCTATATTTGCTTCACATTTTTCAAAACATTTCTGCAGCTTGCTCACCTCCTCACTCTCCGTAAAAAAAGTAGCTTCAAGTTCCTTCACCTTGCTACACTTCTATACCTTTGTCCTCAGCTGCTCCAACCAATTATCCAACCAATCCAACTGAAAACCCATAGTCTTCAGACATGCCACCATCCTCTTCCAATTGTCTAAATCTTCAGTGGTAAGATCTGGAAGACTTTGACGGCTCATTATCTCTAACAACCTGTATAGCTCCTTATAGCCAAAATCTCTAAACTTATGCATTGGATGCACACTCGCTGGCAATAACTCCCCATATGTCGCCCTGAGCAAGTCCATCCAGTAAAGTCTCTTCACTTCTGCAGGATCACTTGTAGACAAACTTGGCTCAGGGGACAGTTCCTGCCTCTTCTAGATAGCTGGTATGGCACTGGAGCCTCTCTTGCGCTTGACACCAGAAGAGGTTGCAACCTCAGGAATTGTAGTAGCAGCTTCACTAAATAGAGGTACTCCTGAGGATGCTGGGATAACCGGAGTGGGAGCTGGAGAAGATGGCATTGATGGTTATACTTGTAGGGGAACGACTTCAGTTGTAGTGCACGTCCTCACAAGATCAGCAGCAGGAATGGTGGATTCTTGAACTGTCACAGTAGGAACAGGAAGGACCACTATGGTCTGTACAGTTGTGGGCTCCATTGGAATGGATGGAGGTTCTGATGGAACCTCATCCTCTTTATTCTGGACAACGACCTCGGCTTCGGCTTGCACCGGAGGAATAGCTCCCACAATACTTCCTACTCCTTCTCTAATATTCGAAGGAACATGGGAAGTAATCTCATCTTCATCCTACAAAAGGAACAATCATGTTAAATCATGCTCTATATTATACGAAGTAACGTCAGAAAGAAAAAACAATATTTATATTAGAAATGGGGTAAACAATGGTTAAAGGTACAGCTTCGAAGACCTCTTCGGTTGCCCTCGGAGCTTCTTGCCTCTCCTACCTTCTGGAAGTGGCACTGTAAGAAGTTATGACGGTCGTAGCTGGAACCTTCGCAACACTTGGAATTGCAGCAGGAGAATCCTTCACGACACTTGGAGTCTCTCCTTACTATCCTCAAATGGGAGCCTTGCCATGATCCTTCAGTGGCTAGGCAGGAGGAGCAGCTCCAGACTCCTGAGTCTTTATAGTTTCTTCCTTTGCTGCTGGATGAGCTACAAAAAATATACATAAATTAGTTGAAGGACAAGCAACAATATTGCTAAACACAGAAGAAAAACAACCTTACCAGAGGAAGAATTCTCAAAGAATGGAGAAGGCATTCTACGTGTATGACCAGTAGGAACACCTCCTCGAGGGAAAGGAGGTGCAATCCTACTGGTATGAGCCTCCTCAGCTGCTGCTTGAGGCCTTTCAGTGGGAGGTTCAATTGAAGTATCACTTACTTCGACACCCTCACCCTGCCTTCCAGCTCTTTCCTATTGAAATGATATGAATATATCAGTCAAAGCCAATAAAAAAAGTAGAAATGAAAAAGAAATAAGAACTAACAATTCTCTAAGGGTGTCCTTGCAAGCCACTGGGATCCTCCTTCAAAGGAATTGCTCCCTTCGGCATCATAGGATCCCGAGGAAGGCTCGGCTCCCATGAAGTCAGGGAAGCTGAAGAAACCCTGTCACTCCCCGAACCTGTAACACAGATCCCTAGGTGGGATGACATGAATCACGAGACACGACCTTCGGGATCCATTTCTGGACCGCGGATTAGCATATCATAACCAAAGATAAGAGATGAAATAAATAACTTTAT
>JAUPMG010306020.1:0-16527 GCA_031762675.1 Pachysandra terminalis
GATTCAAACTTGCTTGCACTGGCCTAAATCAAGAGATTGACCGTTCCAATGCAAGGTTTCCTTGTGGAATAAAATAGGGAGGAAAAAGGTAAGATAAGTCAGGAATGATCAGAAAGACAACACATAACTTAACAATCAGAGAAGAGAGTTCTATTAGACAAAAAGCTCTGTAGTTCTCAAAAAATGCCCCAAAATGCTCAAAGGTTCAATCCTTCTTTCTGATGAGGATCCACCTTTTATAGCCTTAGACTCATTATCTAACCGTTTGCAACGTTTCATTAACAGGTTTGAATACGTTTGACTGAACAGGCGTTTTGGTTTGAATATTCAATATCCAAAACGTCTAATTCAACATGTAACGTTTCAATAAATGCTTTCATAACGTTTGGTTAAGTTAATGAGTATAACGTTATAAAAGTGATGATATATTACAGTTCTGTATTGATTCAAGTCCTTTAATGCTACAAGATCTTCGAGGATCTTGATAGGACTTATCTCTCTGGCCCTTCATTCCTGAAAGTCTAAGATTTATTTTCCTCTATTTTGAATGAACTACTTCGAGATTAGAGTCTTCGAAGAAATGCTAAATGTCAGGGAACATTCCCTTAACAAAATGCTACTCACGACATTATGACTTCAAAATGTCATAGAGTTTATTTCGAGTTATTATTTTGAAGGATAACTTCAAAATAGGAATGCCGTGTCTTTAAAAGATAATTCGAAATATTAATTATCTTAAAGAAATGATTCTGAAATAGTTATTTCGAAGAATATAATTATCTTGAATATTTTGAGATGCTTCTTCGAAATACATATTGATTACTATTTCAAAGTATAACTTCGAAATAATATTATACTGCTAAATAATGCGAAATGGCCTTCTCGAGGTGGCTAACCTATATATTTCATATTGCGAAAGTTCTCTTTCGAGAATATGATTCGAGGCCTATCTTAAGTAGAACTTCGAAATACACTGTAAATTTCGAGATGATTCTCCCTGAATGGGTTTTCTTCGAAATTTACTTTCTTTGACAATATTCGAAATATAGTCTTTGAATTTGTAATTACACAATGGATCTTGCCACGTGTCAAAATATGATTGAATTGAATCAATTTTCAAATTGACTCATCATCATTAGCCTCCTGCATTTAGAAATGTGATATTCATTCACATTGTAAATGCATATTCATAAGAGGCATTTTTCTGTAAAATTGTAACAAATTCAAAGAATAATATTTTGTTGATCTAAGGTTATCCTTAGAATATATAAAATGTAATTCAGAAATTTCTTCTAAAAATACATTGATCTCTTCGAGAGTTTTCTCTTCGAAGGTAATATCGGTCTAAGGTTTTCCTTAGAATATAGAATGTAATTCAAGCGTTTTCACTCGAAAATACATTAATCTCTTCGAGAGTTTTCTATTCGAAGGTAATATTGGTCTAAGGCTTTCCTTAAAATATAGAATGCAATTTAAGCGTTTTCACTCGAAAATACATTAATCTCTTCAAGAGTTTTCTCTTCGAAGGTAATATTCGTCTAAGGTTTTCCTTAGAATATAGAATTTAATTCAAGCGTTTTCACTCGAAAATACATTAATCTTTTCGAGAGTTTTCTCTTCGAAGGTACCATAGATAATCATTCAAATAAATGGTTGTCTTTCGAGATTTTCGTACTTATGTAAGCCTTCGAAAGTCCAAGACTTATCTCAAATCATCATTAGCTATCACGTGTTGATTAGACGTGTTTTAAGCGCGAATCTCAAGAAATAAACTGTCATGTGTATTAAATGCGCTATGAGTGGTTTTAAACCGCCTTTCGTGTGACATACATATTGCATTAATTGTAATGCCACATGTCACACATGTATTGGGTGATTCAAAACGTTTGATAACCCTAAGCCGTCGTTTTGAAAACCTAGGCAATTTAATCATTTTGAATTTCAAAAAAAATTTATGAGTATGAGATTGGTTTACCTTTCTCTATATTTACCTTTTATGTAAACAACGATTTTTCTGCAACTTTCTTACTTTAAAATTCCTTTAC
Organism: Pachysandra terminalis; assembly: GCA_031762675.1. Lineage (NCBI taxonomy): Eukaryota > Viridiplantae > Streptophyta > Magnoliopsida > Buxales > Buxaceae > Pachysandra > Pachysandra terminalis. The sequence goes on from JAUPMG010306020.1 coordinate 2,046, forward strand.
TTTCTCTCTTCACCATTTGAAATGGAAGCCAAGGGTAAAGGTAAGATTTCGAAACCAAAGTAGACCATTGTAGTGTCTGATAAAAAATGTGTTGAAGTAGTTGATGAACTCTTCTGTGATTCTTCAAATGGTTTTATGCCTCCAGCGAATGCGAATGGCGAAGAGTTGTTGTCTCCTTTTCCAGAGAAATCTGATTTTTCTAGAAGTATCCATCATTTTCGCTTGGTTCCGTACTCTAGGATTGCTAGAGGTGATTATCCCTTCTCTTCTATTTCTTTCAAATCTCACTTCGGTCTTCCTTCTGGTTGGGGTTCTTGGTGCAGAAATATTCTTGCTAACTATGTTTATGAAGCAAAACTGAAGAAAGATGAGAGATTTCCAGGGATAATGAAGCTGTTATGGCTTTTATTCGAATATGCTTTTATTCGAATATGAAATCCCCAAACCCATACTTTCGTGACTGCATTTGGAGAAATTACTCCAACCTTAGAGGATGTGAGAGTTCTCTGCAATCTTCCCATTCTTGGCCAGAGTCATCCAGTCATTATACTTTCGCATAAGGAGCAGGTGATTTACAATGACTTAGTCAATGGTTTGGAATGTTCGAGATAGAAAGTTGTTTTGAAGAAGGCTACCACTGAAGGTAGTGGTTCAAAACAGACTTTAAATGGTTGGATTCGATACTTTTGGAGAGAAGTGTATTCGTAGAGTAAGTCAAACATTCTTACTACTGTTAATGGCAGAGGACAATCAAGTAATATATACTTCAAGGCTTTTCTTTCTGCTTGGCTGTCTCATTTTGTTCTAATGGGATACCCGAATGATAAAGTTGAAGAGAAGGTTTTTCCTCTTGCAATTCGAATAGCACAAGGAATTGAAGTTCCTTTAGCTCCATATTTTCTGGGCAATTTGTATGAAAATCTTGATATGATTGTTGAAGATCAAGCCAGATCAAGAGGTGGTCGAGTAGTTAAGACCGTGGTTGATACCGTCTTTCTACAACTTTTCTTATGGGAATACTATCCCAACTATGCGCCAGTTCGAATTAACAAGGATTCTATAATTCGAGATGTAGAAGGGCCGCATCCTAGGGCTTCTTTCTGGGTGTTTCATCTTCCAAACCCGAAAGTTGCTCTTATTGATGTTCTGGATAAGGGATCCGAATTCGAGTACAAGCCTTATACTCGAAGAATCATTGGTGCTAATCAACTTGTCTTTGGTTCTAAAGACATTACATTGAATGTTGCAACATTTTCTCTTCTTCCCAAAGAATCTCAAATGTATTTAATTACCATTCATCCTGACCATGTTCTCGAGATGGTAGAAGGAGATGTTCCAAGTGTTCTTCATTATAATCCTCATAGAGTAATGAGGCAATTTGGATTGGATCAGGTTCTTCCTTTCTTGACTTCAACTGTTATTCCACATACTAATGAAGCCGGTCGAAGATATTGTCTTCAGGAAATTTCTGATAGTGATTGGATGTTCATGGATGTTGTCATGGTTACTTCTTTACGAAGAAGAAAAGTTTCGAAAGTTTGGCTCGAATTTTGGTAGCATTTACTCTTGGAGTTTGATGCTTTTATCAAGACTAAAGCTATACCCACTCAACAGAACATTTTCAAGAAGGATAAGAGGTTAAAGACACCTGGCTCGAATTGCCCTCCTTCGAGAGATATAACGATGCCTTCTCGCTATGAATATTATCCTAATTCTTCTGTCCGGGTGAAGGATTCAACTCTTATAATGGCTGTTGAGGATGAATCAAGGGATGAAACAGAAGTTTTGATTCCTACTCCGAAAAAAGCTCGCTCAATTAAGGGTAAGAAAAAAGGTGGTGACACCCCTCCTACCAAGGCGCTTAAGGAGAAAAGTCTTGTTTCTTCGAAGGTATCTTCTCCAGGTAAATTTCGAACTTACCTCTCATGTTCTCATATTTTGTCTGAAAACCTACGAAGAATATTTTATTTTTTTAGATAAACTCCAAAAGAGGGAAGAACTTATGGTTCCCAGAACAAAACTTCTGTCTGATGCTGAAATGGCTAAACATCGTTTGAAAAGGAACACTTTGAATATAGTAATTCCTCCTTTTGAAATTGTGTTCGAATATGATAATTTCTTTGATTCATCTATGCCCTGACACTTGGTTGGTACATAGGAATTTTCTAGATCTTATCAAGAAGTTCCAAAAAAAGTTGCAGATGAATGCCATGAGACTTTTCTCAAAACTCGTCAAGCTAATCTTGCCTGTATAATTGACAAATTGCGCGTTAGTAAAGGATTATCTAAGACTGTTCTTCCAAACACAAAGCATATGCCTTATGATTCTTTATTGAATGAATTTGCCATATATAGGGCTCAAGAAGCGGCTGCCCAAGAAATTCCTGAGGAGCAAGTCCAAGTTGAAGGTGAAGATATAGTGGAAGAAGGTGAAGATGTGGAGGAAGAACTCGAGGAAGGTGAAAATGAAGAAATAGAAGTATTGGATTCTGGAGAGGAAGAAAATGAGGATAAGGGAGAAGAAGAAATGGAGGAAGAAGAAGGAAATGAAAATTTTGAAAAGGAGTTAGAGAAAGAATTATTTCCAAAATTACCTCCAATACGCCCCTCTTCTTCTCCAATTGTTTCTTCTCCTCAAAAGACTGTTGAAACTTCTATAGATGATGTTCATCCTTCTTTCGAAGTTGAGCCTTCTATGGCTAATGTGTCTATGATTGAAACTTTAACAAATGAAGCATTTTCTCTTGTTGATCCTCTCCCTTTGAAAGATAGTGAAAGTTTGAAACTTCCACTGATAAAATTCCTCTTTTATCAGTGTTAGAGAATATTCCTGCTTCTTGTAAGTCTTCTACTTGAATAAGAATTCTTTTCTTTTGAAACCATATGTTCAAAATATATTTATATATATGTAATTTTGTAGCATCCAATGCATCTGCTATTCCACTAGTTGTCACATGCTCTAATGTACCTACTGCAGTAATTCTCAAGGCTGTGACCACTGCTGCAACAACAGTTACTGCTGAAAAAATAGCAAATATTGGAGGTTTTTCTTCGAATATAACTCTTCGCAAAAGGAAAATATCTGATGTGACTCCAGCATGAATTGATGTGTATGAAGGAAAATACATGATCCTTGCACATTTATCAAAATGAATGGATGCGGTCTTCGAAGCATATGGTGATATATCTGATGAAATTCGAGTTCTTTCCACCTATGCGAGAAGTGATGGTTATCAAGAGTTATGCTCGCTCCTTGATACAATGTCAAAGAAGACTTTCGCATCACTTGTTTCAGAAGTTCTTGTAAGCTGGAAACCTCTTCTCACGACCATTGAATCTCTTGGTCTCAAAATTGATTGGTGGAAGAGCCATTTTGCCTTCCTCGAGAAATCTCTTTCTCGTTTTCAAGAAAGAGTAGAGCTCGAAGTGAAAAGGAACCAATCCTTGAAGCAGCTCAACATTGATTGTCAAGAGTTAGAGAAGAAGAGAGAGGGCACTGCATTGCTTAGACAAACTCTCGAAAAAGCAGAGAAAAAGTTAGAAGAATTTGAACAACATGTCCAAGCATTGAAGTCAGAGACAGAGGAAAGGAACAAAAGAATTTCTGAACTTTCAAATGTAATTGTTTCTTTCAGAATGTTGCCAAGAGATTTGTATTCTCAGAATTGATATCAATAAAGAGCTTTTATTTTGGCTTATTTACATCTTATTACAATTACATTCCTACAAAAATAATAATGTTTTAGCCCACTTTCCATTAACTAATTCTTCTTGTGCATTCTCTTCAAGTAAAATAATTGTGTAGTAACCTGAAGGATAAGCTTCAAGAATTTCGAAAGGTCCATCCCACTGTTGGGAAAATTTAGGCTTAATAGTGTTGCTTCTTTCGTAGAATGAAGCTCGAAACACTAATTCACCAACATGAAACTCTCGAGGAGAAACTTTCTTTTGATAAGCTTTTGAGATGACCTGATGATACTTAAGGTTGTTGGTCAAGGCTTGTTGCCTTTTCTCACTTAAATCATTTAACTGCTACATTCGAATTGCCAACAAGTCGTGTGTCCCAATCCAGTTCAGCAGCTCGAAGTATCCTTACTGAGGAAATTTACCATTCTAGTGGTAAAACAGCTTCCATTCCATATGCCAATGAAAATGGGGTTGATTTCGTGGCTCTGTGTTTTGACACTCTGTATGCCCATGGCACATCAAACAAATGCTCATGCCATTGAGTAGGATGATCATAAGTTAATTTACTCAATAACCTGATCAAAGTCTTGTTTGTTGCTTCTGCTTGCGCATTTCCTTGAGGATAATATCTTGTAGACTTGTTGTGGATGATGTTATGCCTTGCAAGCATTTCTCGAACTGAGCGGTTTAGAAATGAAGAACCATTATCAGTAATGACTCTTCGAGGTACTCCTCAAGCAATGAGGTATTCTTTAATAAACTGAGCTACAGCAGGTCCTGTTGCTTTCTTGAGAGCTACTGCTTCCACCCACTTGGTGAAATATTATGTGGCTACTAGAATCCATGTGTGTCCTCTTCTACTTCAAGGATTGATTGGACCAATCAAGTCTAGCCCCCAAGTATGAAATGGATATGCGTGTCCTCTTCCTTCGAATGTCCCCTTGTATCTGACATCATGAACACTTCTTAGCATACTCAAACGCATCATCTTTCATAGAAGGCCAGTAATATCCCATGTCAAGAAGTTGTTCATACAATTTTCGCTTTCCCTGATGAGCTCCACATTCTCCTGAATGTGCTTCTCGAAGTACGATAACTGCTTCTTGTGGATCAAGGCATCTGAGTAAGTTTTCATTTGAGCTTACTCGAAATAAGAAACCTTCTTGAAAGCGAAATCTAATAGCTCTTCTTCGAATGCGATGAGCCTCATACGCATTATTAGGTAAGAAACCATCTCTTAGAAATCTGATGAAAGGTCTCCTCCAATCTTCTTCTTCTGCAAATATTGGGCACACCTCCATAATATCATGAATACTTTGGCAACCAAGACAATTCCTTTGCAATTTCGAAGAATCAAAAATCCACAGTTGGCCAATACACTTCAAATCTTTGTAGCCTTCTATATAATGGGATGGAGTCTGAATTTCCACAAGACTTCTCATACATATCAGTAAGAATCTACTGTGCTTCCTCATTTCAAACACATCGAAGTAATACTCCATTCAAAGATTTGAAATACAAGATATGACCAACTTCAACAAAGTTTGCCAATTTTCGAATGGGAATTTCGAAAAATGTTGTTGAATGTTTAAGCTGATTTAATATATCATGTCTCCGATCATCTGGATGAATTTCTTCTTGCTCAATTTCAGGATCTAAGGCCGCTGGTAAGACCTTTCGAATAACTTCAATCTGTTGAGAATCCTCATTTAAACTCAATCTGCTTCCCAGATTGGCTAAGATGTTTGCTTGATGATTTTTAGCTCTTGGGATATGTGTCAGAACACATTCAACAAACTTACTCGTTAATGCTCGAATTGTTGTTCTATAAGAAACTAACTCCTGTTCCTTAACAACAAAATCTTCATTAATCTGTGAGATGATAACTTTCGAATCACCAAGGACTTTCAATCTTTGTATGCCCATCTGCTTGGCCATTATCAATCCAATAAGCAGAGCTTCATATTCTGCTCTATTGTTGGAACATACAAAATCCAGTCTGAAGGAAATATAAATGTTGTCCATCACTTGAAGTGAATTCAATTCCAGCTCCTCCATTCGAATTTGACGATCCATCAAATTTCATATGTCATTCTTGTTTTTCCAGAGTGGCAACTTCAAATTCTAGTAATTCTTCATCTTGCACTTTCGAAAAAGCAGCGAGCAAATCTGCAACTGCTTGTCCTTTGATGCTTTTGGGAGTCTCACAAGCAATGTCAAATTCTGACAATTGTAATAACCATTTCGTATATCTCCCAAGTAACACTGGTTGAGATAACAAGTATCTGATTGGATTAGAACGAGTAACAAGAACAGTTGGACATGCCAAGAGGTAATGCCTCAACTTTCGAGTTACATGATACAGAGCCAAGCAGAATTAGTCTACGTGAGAATATTTCACTTCCACACCATGCAAGAGTCTGCTGATATAGTAGACAGGCTTCTCAATTCCTTTATCATCTTCCTGGGCTAATAATCCTCCAATAGCTTCCTCTGATGTAGCCAAGTATATTCGAAGTGACTTCCCTGGAATTTGTGCAACCATAGTGTGAGGATGCTTCAGAAGACTTTTGATGTTTTCAAAAGCTTGCTTACACTCTGTAGTCCATGTAAATGCTGCTCCTTTTCGAAGTACTAATAGGAAAGGAGATATGTAAGCTGAGAGACCTGGAACAAATCTTCGAATATAAGAAACTCTCCCTAGAATAGACTTCAACTGCTTATGATTCATATGGGGGAGTCATTTCGAGAATAGCTTTTGATTTCGTAGGATCCAAATTAATTCCTTGTCTGTGAACAACAAAGCCAAGAAACTTGCCAGCAGTAACCCCAAAAGCACACTTCGCAGGGTTCATTCTATACTTATAATGCTTGCAACGTTCGAAAACTCTTTGTAGAACTTCAAGATGTTGAGAACGAACTTTAGACTTCACAACAATGTCATCCACATAATCCTCTATTTCTTTATGTATCATATCATGGAAAATTGTAGTCATTGCTCTCTGATAAGTAGCTCCAGCATTTTTTAATCCAAAAGGCATCACTGTATATTAAAAATTACCTAGAGGAGTTCAAAATGCCGTATGTTGAGCGTCCATCTGGTGCATTTGATCTGATTATATCTACTATAACCATCCATGAAAGAGAACATTTCGTGTCCTGTTGTGGCATCAATGAGAAGATCCATGTTTGGTAATGAAAATTCATCTTTAGGACATGCTTTGTTCAAATCTTGACAATCAACACAGCAACGAATTTGTCCATTCTTCTTCTTTACTGGAACAACATTCGCCAACCATGTAGGATGTTGTATTGGTTTAATAAAACCTGCCTTCAAGAGTTTTTCAATTTCAGCTTTAATTTGCAATTCGATCTCAGTCTTGAAAGTTCGAGGTGATTGCTTGATTGGTTTTGTATCAGGTAATAAATGCAGCCTATGTGTGACTAATTGAAGATCTAATCCACACATATCATCATAGCATCAAGCAAACACATCTTTATTAGCTTTCAATAATGTTACAAGATTAGCCTTTTCTTCGAGAGACAGGCTAGCATTAATAAAAGTTGTCTTTTTCTCTTCCCCTGGTTCTGATAAATTGACTTCTTCCAAGGTTTCGAGAACAGACTTCTTCACATTGTCTTCAAGCTGTTTAGGTGCTTCTTGCGTATCATGTTGTACTTCGAATATCTCAGCAATTGATGGAATGTCATCACTATCCTCATCACTTGGGATCTTAACATGATAAGCTGAAGGTTCTTGGTCCTTCTCTTTCGAAACAACATTCGAAAGAGAGTCTTCTTCTGTTTTCTGACTTGTCTCAGACCAAAGACGGTATATAATTCGTCCGTCAGGGGTAACAATTCGAGTACAACGAGCTTTCGAAGTAGGTTGTTCAACAGCATCTTCAGACTCAGCAGGCCTCTTCTTCTCTTCTTTCTTTTTCTTTTCCTCTTTCAATCTTTTCTTCGAAGATCCGGATTCAGATAAAGGCATATCCGGTTTAGACTGAAGTAATGGCCATGCTGTAAGAGAAATTCCTCGAGAAAGTGAAACTTGACACTCACCAGCAGGTGCAAGTTCATCATATTCTGCTGCGTCTGCGATATGGACTTCGAGTTGATCGAAAGGGTATGGGTCTGCAATAAGTCCAATCATCTTGCCATTTTGAATGCCTTTGCAGCATTGATGGTAAGTTGAAGGGACAAGTTTACACCTGTGAATCCAAGGTCTTCCCAACAAAATGTGATATGTTAGCTCGCTATCCAACACATGGAACAAAGTTGGATATATGTAGAGTCCAACCTATAATTCAAGGGTCACATGACCCAGAGCATATTGGCTTCTAGCATCAAAACCGTAGATCTTCATTGCTTGGGAGATCACCCGTTCAGATGATACTCCAATAGCCTTCAGAATGCCTATTAGAATAATGTTAAGAGAAGAACCAGCATCTACCAAAGATCTTCGAATATCAACGCCTTGAAAAACTGAGTTTTAAGTAAAGAGCTCTTCCATGGTTTTCGTATGAAACCATCATATCTTCTGGTCCAAAAGTAATTAGACTACCATCTGAAATAGCAGCAGCACATTCCTCCTCTGCTTCTTGTAGGGACAACGTCTAACCGTATGCTCGAATAGCCGTTCGGTCAGATTTTGAAAAGTCAATCTCCTTCATGCTCTCTTCGAGTCTCTGATACTTCAACAATTCTGTCCTTGGAGGATAGTCAATCTCTCTTGAAACTTCCAAGACAATAACATTTACAGCTGATCCTTTACCTTTATGATTTTGTAAAGGATTAGTATGAACTGTCTCCGGCTGCAATTCAATTTCTCCGAGCTTCATTCGAATATGGTACAATCTTCGAAGAGTATAACAGTCATAGGTATTGTGTCCTACGAATTGGTGAAATCTGCAAAACTTTGGATTACTCGTATCCTTTGCAGAAGGAGCCCTCTTTGGTTCAGGAAGGTTGAGTCGGTCATCCTTTACCCAATTGTCGAAAAGGATATTGAACTGAGCGGTGTACAATCTGGCTCAGGAGGAGGATCTCTAGAATTTCGAGAAGTCTTATTCTCATTCTTCTTCGACTTCTTCGAGGGACTATCTTCAACGAAAACAGTCTCATTCCTTTTTCTCTCGTTCTTCTTAGAAATACTTGGCATTGAAAAGCTAAGTTTTCGAGCAGCATCATACAATCTTGTGAAACTTGTGATACCCAAATTTTCCAAATGAATCCTGTATTAGGGCAAGATCCCAATAATACAGTATTCAAAAGATTGGTCCTCAGCTACAGTTTCAGTGCAAGACATCACTAAATCTCAAAAACGCTTAACATAATCCGCAAGGCCTTCAGAATGACCCTGGTGCTCTCTGCTCAAATCAATAACAGTATAGACTTGTTCAGTAATGTAGAATTCTTGTAAAACAGAGCGGCCATATCTTCCCAAGAATTCACAAAGCTGGGCTTAAGGTTGTTATACCAAGTGTAAGCCTTGGCTATCAAAGACTTCGAAAATTCTCTTAAACGGAGATCATTATTCGAAGCATGGGCTTCCAAAGCTTCAATGAAGCGACTCATGTGCACTTTTACATTCCCTGTTTGGCCAGTAAACTTGGAAAATTTTGAACTCACATAGTCTTTGGGGTAAGGTTTGCTCAAGAGTTCAACAGGGTATGGTGGGCAAAAGTTACTACTGATCCATTAAGTACTTCGAGTTTGTGATCTCTTCAACAGGGATTCTACTCGTACAAGAGTGGCAAAAGAAGGAGCAGAAGATGGAACAGCTGATGAAACAATAGGTGGAACAAATACTGGTGATGAAGTCATTTGTGGAGGTGGAATCTGAATCTGTGGGGGTGGAATACCAAAGAAATTCTCAGGAGTGCTCCTAATAGGCTCCTCCCTCGAAATATTGGGAACAAATGTTGGTGTAAATGATGGCAATGATGGTAATGGCAAAAATGGTGAACTGCCAGCTTGGGATGCTGCTTGTGCTGCAGTTGTAGCCAGGGCTGCCATTAATTGCTGATGCATAACAGCCATATTTTCTAGCAAAGAAATGACAATGGCATTGTTATTAGGTGGCGCATTCGAAGATGAAGGCACAGAAGCTGCTGGTAAAGTAACTGTAGGATCAGTTGCAGGAACAGTATTTGTAAGATCTACAGAAAGATCTGTAGTCCCAGTAACAGTAACAGTAACAGTAGGAAGTTTTGGGGCCAATTTAATGATTCTTGACTGATCTTAGATATCAAAGAAATAGGAAACAATTCAAGTTCCCCTGCGGAGTCGCCAAAAATGGTGATGCACAAATCGGTAAATTGACAAAAGGAATGCCAAATAACCAAATTGGTCTGAGCAACAAAGGATTCAAACTTGCTTACACTGGCCTAAATCAAGAGATTGACTGTTCCAATGCAAGGTTTCCTTGTGGAATAAAATAGGGAAGAAAGACAACACAGAACTTAACAATCAGATAAGAGATCAGTCAGGAATGATCAGAAAGACAACACAGACCTTAACAATCAGATAAGAGTGTCTTATCAGACAAAAACTCTACAATTTTCAGAGGATGCCCAAAAATGCTCAAAGGTTCGATCCCTCTTTCTGATGCCTCATCCACCTTTTATAGCCTTAGACTCGTTATCTAACTGTTTGCAACGTTTCATGAACAAATTTGAATACGCTTGACTGAACTGGCGTTTTGATTTGAATATTCAATATCCAAAACATCTAATTCAATATGTAACGTTTCAATAAATATTTTCATAACGTTTGGTTAAGTTAATGAGTATAACGTTATAAAAGTAATGATATATTGCAGTTCTGTATTGATTCAAGTCCTTTAATGCTACAAGATCTTCGAGAATCTTGATAGGACTTATCTCTCTGGTCCTCCATTCCTGAAAGTCTAAGATTTATTTCCCCCTATTTTGAATGAACTATTTCGACATTAGAATCTTCGAAGAAAGGCTAAATGTTAGGGAATATTACCTTAACAAAATATTACCCATGACATTATGACTTCGACGTGTCATAATGTCTATTTCGAGTTATTATTTTGAAGGATAACTTCGAAATAGGAATACAGTGTCTTCAAAAGATAATTCGAAATATTAATTATCTTAACGAAATGATTCCGAAATGGTTATTTCGAATAGCTATTTCGAAGAATATGATTATTCTGAATATTTCGAGATATTTCTCGAAATACATAATGATTACTATTTCGAGGTATAATTTCGAAATAGTATTATACTGATAAATGATGACGAATTGACCCCCTCGAGGTGGTTACTCTATATATGCTTTTATGTTTTGAGAGTTTTCTTTCGAGAATATAATTCGAGGCCTATCTTAAGTAGAACTTCGAAATAAACTGTTTATTTCGAGATGATTCTCCCTGAATGGGTTTTCTTCGAAATATACTTTTTTTAACAATATTCGAAATACAGTCTTTGAATATACAATTACACAATGGATCTTGCCACGTGTCAAAATATGATTGAATTGAATCAATTTTCAAATTGACTCATCATCAATACCGGATCCGGACCGGCCGGTCCGGGTACAATAACCCTTAGTGCAAACTGGATCAAATAGTTTCTCATTTTAATTCAACAAGTGAACTTTTTTATGTCACTAGATCATCTTCGTGTGAAGAGATAGATGACTTGAACTGGCCTCCTAACTGTTTTGAAGTCCAGACCGGTTTCTAAAACAATGAATAACAAATGTATTTATCACCCCGCCAGAAATTCAAGGAAGAAATTATATTTTTCATTCTAGTAAAACAAAATTTCAGTTAAGACAGAACAGAGGTTGTCAGAGACCTCATATAGGAGGCAAGCTTCAGATACACTGTAAGACAAAGCTTTTGATGAAAACTACCTATACTAAATTTTATCTGATGAAATTAGAGAACGAACATGTGAATCTGGAAAAAGAAAGAGATCCAATAATCATTTTTTTCTGATGTTGATTGATTTGGTTTTATCAATTCTACTATCTGGAATGCAAATTGCAAAATAACTAAAATGTATAGAGTGTTCATCAAAATCTCACCTTCAAAGCTCATAGTTCCATTTCTATCAAAATCATACATCCTGCAAAATGCCCAAAACATCAAATCTAAGATCACCAACCGAATTTTCCGGGAATGAAGAAAGTCTCTATATCAATACAACCGAACTGATTAAAAAAAACAAAAAGGAGTAAAGGAAAAAAGAGGAAAGTATAAGAAAACCTGATCATCTGCTGAACAACTGAGAGGGCGAACTCTAGGTTTCCAACAGAAAGAGCGGCCTGATCATCAATTTCGCCGGAGAGCAAATCCAAATCCGAGCAGAAGCCAAACGAGGGAAAAAGTTATAATTAGGGTTAGGGTTTACGGAGTAAAAGAAAAGGAAGAAGAAGGAAGAAGAACCTTGAGCTGAGGAGCTGTGATGCTTCCTGTTTTGTTTGAGTCAACTCGCTCATACCATTCTCTCAGTATCGCCGTGTTATCCATTTTCGCGCAGAAGGAGAAAGAATCGAAACTATTAATTATACGTCTGCTTAACATGGAAACACTTCTGCGATACGTGAGATATTGCCTGGGGAAAAGCATGTCATTGATCCACGTATCCACGTATCCAACTGGTAACCTGTTATTCCCGCTTTCTTCTTTCACAGTTCAATGTAATATTATCAGGTGATAGATCTTTGGGTGAAACGTGGACCAATATGGAGTCGTCAATATCACAGGGGATTTCTTCCTGCTTAGGGCCACCGGTGTATGTAACTGACGCTGTAACAGAGGAGGGGTGTGTCTCGCCTAGAGTTTTTTAATTGTAGGCTCGGCTCACAACCCAAATTATTGAGCTTGCGCTCGACTCAAACGAGCCTAAGGCAGAGTTTTAAATTTCGGATTTTTCAACGATTTCGGAGAGAGAAACGAAGCCGAAATATCCGAAATTTTTATATTTTTGCTAAATTTTGATAAAAAATATTTTTTTATTAAAATATTTGAACAAAATAAAGGTCTAAAATTTAGCAAAATTTCAGATATTTTACCGAAATAAATTCACTTTATTTAAAGTATTTCAATATAAACTTAATTTTAGCCAAATTTTTTTCTTTTTTTTAATAAGTACTAAGTAATAACTTCTAAAATATAAATAACAAAGTTAGTCAACAAAAAGAAAATTCTTCAATAAAATATATATTATTTATGAACATACACATTTCAAAAAAAAAATAACAAATAATATTTTGATTAATAATGTGAAATAATACAAAAGTTTACAACTAATAAATACAATATTTATGTTACAACATCCAAAAAGTATACAAGTATCCAAATTCTAACATCTAAAAAATTACAATGTATAAAAGTTTAATGAATATGCAAAAAAAAAAAAAAATAGTAATAATATTTATTATAAGTGAGTTGGGACTTGAGAGCTTTGGATAAAAAATGAATGGTGAAAAAAATGACAATTTGATGGTATTTATAGAGTTTTAAATGTAATTTTTATTTTTTATTTTTACTTTTAACTAGGCTTTTGAATTTATTTCGACCAAAATATCTGAAATTTCGGCCAAAAATTTTGTTGAAAAAGTGTAGATTTCAGGCGAAATAAAATTGGTCAAAGTACATATATTTCATTGAGATTTCGCCGAAAATTTGTCAATTTCACTCACTTATTTCGCGAAATAATTCAGCTCGACATAATGTCATTTTGCATTTCGTCAATCATATCCAAAACCGAAACAACTATGGTCTAAGGCTGCATTTAGCCCGGCCTCTATAAGTACTTATTGCAGCTTATAGCTTATATAAGCACTTTTTAAAATTACATGTGTTTGGTAGCACTTATGGGTAAGTGCTTATCCATAAGCACTAGAGGAAAGCTACACATAAGTATGCGTTAAGCTATTTCACAACTTTAGTAATATTTTTAAAATACCTAGTTTACCCCTAGACTTTCATAAGCACTTAAATAAGTGTTATTTTTAAACTTTAATAATATTTTTATAATACCTATTTTATCCCTAAACTTTCATAAGCACTTAAATAAATGTTTTACCAAACTCTAATTTTTTCAAATAAGCAGTTTATTGTTGCTGTGGATAAGTCCCTCCCATTGAGCATCTAATCCAATGAGTGCTTATCCATAAGCACAAGCCGGGACAAACGCAGCCTAAGCAATTATCAAGAAACATTTTCATAAAAAGAGCGTAGTTGCAATGTATGTGTGTATAAAAGGCTTTATATTTTCTAAAGTACAGAAGTAGATCCAGAAAAAGGAAAGACAATTGAGATTGCTTGGGGCATGTTATGGAGGCGCTTATGATAATGTTCAAGATTGTGTAAATTGGAAGATCTCAGAGAAAGACAAAGATATGGTTTTCAACATAAAATAATTGAAGATATGGTTTTCAACATATTGGAATGGAACAAACAGATTACCTACTCCAACCATTTGTCACAAGGCATGTTGATTTGATTAATTGACATTGTTAGAGAATTATATATATACACATATTATACATATATATACACATATATTATACACATATATATATATGGTTTTCAACATAATCCAATTGAAGATCTGGTTTTCAACATATTGGAATGGAAGAAACAGATTGACTACTCCAACCATTTGTCATAAGGCATGTTGATTTTTTTATTTTTTTTTTGGTTTCCCAAGGTATCCCCAGGCTTCGCTCAGGACTATTCCTCCGAGGTACGGTCGGGCGCCGAAGCGGGGACCTCTCCCAACAAGGTTTGCTGCATCCACAAGGA
>JAUPMG010306031.1:0-16527 GCA_031762675.1 Pachysandra terminalis
GCAGGGTGTGTTTTCTTGTTATGCCAAGCTAAATTCTCAAGATCTAGTAGATTTTGTATATAACATGGCATTGAAGACTGAACCTATACTTAGAACCAATATCTTTCGATTTCATCCATGAAATAAAAGGATCAAAATAAAATAAGGTTTTGCTCAATTGCATCTCAACCTAAACATCTTGTATATCAGTCTAAATAAAATGCATATCAGATATGAAGATCCTTGCTTAAATTTTATTTTTGAACTTTATTTTCCTTTTTTCAGCTTCTACGCAAAGTAGAGAGAGAGAGAGAGAGAGAGAGAGAGAGAGAGAGTAACATTCAAAGAAATATCACCAAACTTTGGTCGCACAGAATTCAGGATATCATTTTCTGCCACAAATTAATGACTTGACACTATAATTAGAGGCATTATGGTCATAAATGACGATTTCCAAGAGAAAGCAGCTAAGGAACATATTTGAGATGAAAGTTCGTGTTTACCAGTTTCACAAGCAAGGAGCACACCAACATGATCGAACCATTAGCAACTCATGCATTGATGAACAGACTTTTCACAAGAAAACATATGCCTATATTTCTTATCAGAAAGGAACTTTGAACTTTGAGGACTGAGAGAATATATGAATTGTGTCACACTACCATGCAGATTACAGTAGAGATGAAATATACTTTATTTTCTTGTGTATATAAACATAAAGATAAACACACATACATAAATACATATATGTATGTATCACTAATTGAACACACATACTTCATGTGGACTAATCCATCAAGACCTACTTGGGATACTTTATTGGCATGACAACCGCTTCCTTCAGAAGACGTTTTGCATTCTCTAACCCCTTAATGCTTTCCCATCTCACATCTGGATTGCCACGTACAATATCTCTGTAGACAAAGTAAAAGAAAATCAACATTCACTCAATTTTTACAAGGTCTGATTAGGATGTGAAAAATCGTGGCCAAATTGATAAGGGATATGAAAAAGTATAAGTAAGATATTGAAATTTTTTACAAAGCAGTGTCAATTTCCCCTTAGCATCATCTGATTGGCTAAAATTTATGCCATGAAGAAAGGTTGAGATGGCAGACCCCGGTGTTTTTTGGACTACCACCTCAGCTCCCAGATTATAAAAATGAGCTCATCCAGAACTCTTCAGGACAGTCCAGCTAGGAAATCCATCTCCGAAAATATTTCCAAGATGCAAAGTTCTTCTTCCAATTACCTAATTAAACTTTCTGCTAAGGTACGCATTTCTGCAGACTCCAAAGCAGGAAGCAGCGACTTCTGCCTGAATAATTAAAAAAGCACAAAAGTCAGCAGAATCCCCAAAAGCAAAGCAACATTCTGCTAAGAGTTTTAAAAATGAGTGTATCATTTGGTTTATCACATAGTTAATTGTTTCACAAAGCTCATACAAGAATAACTTGCATGAATATGGTTGACAATGACTTGTATGGTAAAAATTTTGAAAATTCAAATGCAGATATATTAAATGAAATACTTTTGAAAAATACTGATATTATTATCAAGTTTGTAATTTTCGGTATTTCCTATCATGTGCTTCTTTCACATGGCCTCTGGGGACAGTTTTTGCGCATACAGGTATATCAAGGAATCAGTCACACAAATTATCAAAAAAAGAAAAATTATATAGTTTCCATGTCAGACGACATACATACACAAATCAATTATCAAAAAAAAAGACATGCATGCACATATCCTCTGGGAACAGTTTTTGCACATACATGTATATCAAGGAATGGCCGCTGGGGACATGTATATCTGCATTTGAAAATTCAAATGCAGATATATGAAATGAAATGCTTTTGAAAAATACTGATATTATTATCAAGTTTGTAATTTTTGGTATTTCCTGTCATGTGCTTTTTTAACATGGCCTCTGGGGACAGTTTTTGCACATACATATATATCAAGGAATCAGTCACACAAATTATCAAAAAAGAAAAATTATATAGTTTCCATGTCAGAAAACATACATACACAAATCTATTATCAAAAAAAAGACATGCATAAACAAATTAGCCTTAATTTCACAGACTCTTTAAGAAAAATTGAGTTAACACCACGAACTTCTGAGTTTATACAGTAAAAAAAAAAAAAAAAAACTTACTACTTTTCAATATTTTATTTTCGGATAGAGTTATTTTATGCCTTGATTGATTATGTAAAATGAATCTATTGCTGATCTATCAAGTCCATAAACTCAAACTCAAACAAGTCAGCTTTATAAGAGAAACTAAAAGTTTGGCTATTTTGGTAGTCACTTAAGCTCTTATTGACCTAGTCCAGATGATAAGGGGCCAACATACAGGCCTCAAAACTTGCTATTGAAGCCCATGAAACGGACCTCAAGTTGCAGTCCAACTTTAGCCCTTTGAATTGCCCATAAAGGGACCCATAGTCCAATAGTATCTATTAGAGATGATCTACAGCTCCTAAGTGGGCCCTACTTAGATTCTTTAGGATTTCTTTTATTCTATTTCTTATTCAATTTAGACTTTGTTTAAAGAGTTTTATTAAGAATCAATTTGTTAGAAGGATTTCTATTTAGAGTTGTCTAGGTCACTTAGTGCTCAAGGCATCTTATTCAATAAAAAGAGATGTACCCTTTATTATAAATACAGGCTATAATCTTGGTATCTAAGTTATATCCAACAGATTTGCAGCCTTGGTATCTCACTTATATTCATCCAAGGAGGAGAAAGAAAGTGCTGATAGAATACTGGAATCAAATTCTTTTTCATACAGATAGTGGATCAGCCTCAGATATCCTTTACCCTAGGAAACATTTCGAAGGTGTCTATTTATCCCTTAAAAGTGGCACTACTTCTGTGGACAGTCCTCCAAAATAGAATACTTACTGATGCTCATCTTGTCTTTAGAGGGACTATTCCTATAGGTGTTAAGCTTTGTGAAGAGGGCAAAAGCTCCAACAGTAAAAGGGTCCATGGCAACTCAATTTGAAGGGAGAATAAGGAACCACTACCAATCCTTCTTACAGCATGCTTCTACAGTGGAGCTTAAAAAATTCAAAAGAGCAATACCAATACATGATATTAACTCCACCGATTTGCTTGCCATAAAATCATGGGTAAGGAGATTCTATTGTCAAGGAATGGAAGGTCTTAGGCACCTTATCTCATCCGACTCTAAATGGTTACGACTCCTTCAACACATTCTTCATTTTTCTCAAGATATCGAAATTGAATGAGAATACTTCTAGAGGAAAACAAAAGTCTGCCAAGAATAAGCTAGAAGAGGGATCCTTTTCTCAACACTTCTTGATGACCTCTCATCTATGGCCCCCAAGAGAGAGTGCTCATCAAGAAAATGGTAAGAGAAGGATCTCCTTAGTGAAAGTGGGTAATAGGTGTACTATGCAATGGACGAGGGATGAGGATCTCATGCCTAGATAGTTCAACCTCACCAATGGTCCATCATGGAAGGTCACACCCAAAAACAGAGAGGAGATCCTCACCATACACTCAAAATGAATAAAAAGAAAAGAAGAGGGATACACAAAGAGAATCTAAACAATGAACTAAAGAAACGAGAGAAAGGAGGGGAAGTACATATACCTCCTATTATTTGCTTGTAGTCCCTTTTCTTAAGCTTGGTTGCACCTGCTTCTTCTTAACTTGTGCTTAACTTGAGGTGAGGCAGTGTGGACTTGGCTTAGCTAATTTTTTTGCAGATTATTGGGTTATGTTCTAGAATATTCTAAGGGAGGAGAGGTGGCGTTTCTTTAGGCCTAAGAGAATACTTGAAGGTGAAGGAACAGCGAGGCCTGTTTATAGAGAAATGTAAATGGTATAACTGTCATTTTAAAATAACTTTACAGGAATTTCCACGGAATCTTATAGATTTATCTCTTGAAGGAATGTGAAATTTAGTCATAAAGTCAAGTGAATAATCGTTCTAGGGGAAAAATAGACAGCATTCTTGCAAATCAGACCCGTGGTTTTGAATGAGAATGAGTGATTTAACAAGGGGTGCATTAGTCTTTAAACACCAAGAAATTCTGGTTATCAATAGAAAACATATTCTCATCAATAAAAATAAAATAAAATAAAATAGAAAACCAGGTGTGCCTTCGTTTAGGTGACTAAGCAACAATTTTTAGTACAAAAATGATACGCCTAGCTAGGGTGGCCACACAGCCTAGACCAGCAATGAACTTGCCAAGGATTATCAAGCGTGATTGGCCCGTGAGATACCAATGTAAAATAGGGTTGCGCGACTAGTCAATCCAATTGCATTAGCTGTCACTTGCTGACATATCCTTCTAGAAAAAGAATATGTAAGTTCACATTCTTTAACAGCTTGCAAAATATTGTGCCCGGCCAGGTGGCTAGACCAGTCCACATTGCCCATATGTCAGTTGTACCCATTCTAGGTGGCTGAGCAGGCATAAAAATGCTTAAAGGTCGCGCACCCTGGCACTTTGCTCAGTTAACTCCTGGAAGCTGGATCCTGCAATCTAGGTGTTGAAACAAGGGATATAATATAAATATATATAGATAACTTTCAATTATCTAGATGAAGTCTAGGCAGTGGTATGCCCAAATTTGTAAGATTCAGTTCCTTTAACAATGATTTTTCCCCAAAAAAAAAAAAAAGGTATTTTGATTAATGTACATTGCAAATCGCAAATCATAACGTCTCTTTTGCGTTTAGATTTCCCATTTATTACTTCCTCGGGGGGGGGGGGGTGCACTTTTATGGTTAACAGGGAACTCTAAAAAGGTTTGAGATTTCAAGATGCCCATTCACACCCCTAGAATGAAGCCCAAGTTCTGAAGAAATCATCCAAAGAAGGATGCACCCCTCAATGCTCACCCATTGTCCCTTCACAATGGAGGTATAGTATTCGAATGTGAAAAGTCTTGGAGTGATGTGGGCCATGACTGGGGCCTGCCTAGGGTATTTACAATCTAGATAATTCCTTTTAGAAGCAAAAGAGCTATGTTACTTAGGAATATAGGCCCTCATATCTTTTTGGAGCACATGGAAGGAATAGAACCATAGAATAGTCCAGAACAAGGTAGAAGACAAAGTGAAGTGAAGCTGCAAGCTCTAAGAAGATCTTTCACTGGTCCTCAGTCCATCCAATTTTCTAATGTTGTGGGAGATTCACAGTTGTTGCTAACTATGTAATTTTGGCACTAATAGTTCTAGCTAGATCTACCTATTAATAAAGAATTTGTTCACAAACGCCTTATCCAAACTAGTTGAGGTCGGCAACAAGAATCTCATTCTTCCATCCCAGTCTGTCAATAGCCATATCTTCAGTCAAATTAAGAGTATCCAAAACCTTTTTAATTGATTCCGTCCAAGTTCTTTTTAGTCTGTTTCTCCCCCTCTTAGATCCTTCAACAATTTCTCCCTCAAACCTCACAGATGCTTCTATGGGTCTTCACTTTACATGCCCAAACCATCTTAACCTACCTTCCTCTATCTTAAAACTTTTGAGATTCATCAAAAATAAATTGTGTACATAGGGTTTACCTTCCTTTTTCAAAGAAATTCATTAGTTCTTTGGGAAAAAATTAAGAGTTGATAAAGAATTTGTTTGCAGTCTCTTTGGCCTGTATTGAGGGAGCTAATTTCTCCTTCAAAACTCTAAACCTGTCTTTTCTTTAAAAAGCTTGAAATTCTAGTAGAGACTTTTGATTTCCAGGACAGCCTAGTTTTTAATTATGTAATATCTCAAGTAATCTGAACCCTCAGTTCCATCCTCCATCACCTGATCAAAAAAAAAAATTACTTTCCTTTCTATGTGGCAGAAATCATTTAGGTATCATTTTCTATAGATTGATCTGAACATTGATCTGAACCCAACCAAGTATTTCCATTAGGAGATTTAGATTAGTGCCTAAACCAGCTTCCAAAATCCCCATCATCTGTTTTTACCATGACTCTAAAAAAAGTTGGAGTCTTTTTTTGGGTCGATAACTTCAGGCTAGATCCAAACCTCACAGTTGCAGCACCAAAACACCATTCTACTAAGATACAAGCCTGAGTGTGAACCAAATTAAGGTATTATTCTGACATTTTGCCATTCCTGTAAGCAGATGCCATCAATTTCACCCATAAAGCAACCAGAGATCTTGTTATCCATGGAATTCCACAATTCAGTAGTCTAAACAGCTGACTCGTAATTTTTTTTTCATAATTAACAATAATAAAAACTAACTTTATGACTTAGAATTCACTCAACTTCATGGGAAACTAACAATAACACATAAGCTTTTTAGATTCTGGCACTTGCAACCACATGAAGAAACAAAGACCTCGAAACCCCTTGTAGGTCTACCCTTGACGAGTTAGTATAGAACTCGCACCACCAATGATACAAATCTCAATTTACTTGGATGGGATCCATATCCATACAAGTACCACTCTTAACCTTGTTCTATATTTCCATGTATGCAATTTAGCCACAAACCAATTTCTACAAGCCAAGTAGTGAGTTTTCTCACTTTTATCTCCATTTCCATCAGGATGCCTCGTGCAAAAAGGCATAATAAGTGTAATTAATTCAAAAAGTTACAGAAGTCTATGAAACCTAACATTAAATTGAAGATGTTTAAGGAAGTTCAAAGAAATGAAATAATTCTTTGGTGGAATTTCAGAGATTGATTAATAAGAGGAATATTAAATTAGGACCATTACATAACAAATGCCATCATTAGGATAGAGTGGGCAATTATGTTAGGCCGGTCGGGTCTTATGCATCGTCATGTAGTTCTTTCCTGTGGGTCCCTAGATCGTGCAATGAGTTAGAGGATGATTTGGAAAAGAATGGGGTGCATAAAAAGGACATTGTAGTTGGTAGTGAAGCATTTGCATGAGAAGTGAAGCATTTGCATGAGATTGAGGACTGTTTTTAAAGTCGTACCATTCATTGTATGAATCATACTATTCGAATAAATTCAACCCTAGGTCGATTAAATCAGTGGTTTATGTTTGAATTGTACAATTTGCAAGTTGAATCTTATGGTTTATGATTTAATTATATGATTCAAATGGTTTGACTTTGCAATACCAAAATAAATGTCGGGCCTAAGGCCCGGACACCCAAGTTATCAAAAAAAAAAATCTTTTCTTTTTACTGAAAACATTCTTTTTTTAAGTTAGTCCTTCATTATAAAGAATATAGTACTTTAAAATAACTGGTAAAATATAGTATTTTAAAATAACTAGATATACAAAAAGAAACATACTTTACTTATTTTAACAATAGAAAGCCATTTTCCTAAAAGAAATCCCGAAACCTAAACCTCAAACAATCCTGAAACCTAAAACCCCAAATCTTACTTTTATCAAAATAATATGAATCTTATGATTTAAATTTCAAAAATATGATTTGGTTCTACGTGGCCCCCAGGTTTTCGATTCAATTCACGGTTTTGACAACCTTGGTGATGGAGTTCTGTTGGTGCTTTTTGTTGCTCCCTCGATTTTTTCTGGTTTTTTATTCTGCTATTGTATCTTTGGATCCATATTTGTAGGACCTTTGGATCCTTTTTGTATATTTTCAATACCATCTCCGTAGCTCCGCTTTCAACAGAAAAATCAAATCCAAATTATACATTAATAGATAATAACTATGGCTTATGAAGAACAGAAACATCATATGCATGTTCAATTAACATGCTAACTGCTAATCACATTATATTTAGCTTTTTTTTTTAAATAACAAAAATTAAGTTCAGTATGCGTAGAAAGTATATTTCAAATAATTTGAGTACATGCATAGTTTTGAATTCCTAGAAAGTTAGTGAAATTTCCCTCTTCAAAGGACCCCAAAATTTGCTAGATTGATTTTCCCTTATTTTAAGCTTTTACTTATATGGGAATTTTTGAGAAATAGCAAAATTTCCCTCTGAAAGCAAAATTTGAAACTAGGAGTATATGAAAACACATTTTTTTAGTTGTTGTGAGTGAATCTAATGTGATTATATTTTTAGGAGAATTTTATTGATTAAATTTGAATTATATAACAATATGTTTAATCTACTGGATCTCTGTGTATATCATTTTAATTCTTATAAATGATGTCAAATTTTATTTAATTCAGTAGATTTATAATATACCATTTTCTCATAGATCACACAAAACTCCACTAAAGTTGTTTGGTATTGCTATATCTTTTGTGCTTTTGCCGGTCTCAGGACTAGTAAAGAAGGGCTGAGTCAAGTTGGCAGCAGGTGTAAAACTTTTGCTAAATCTCTTATAATATAAATCCTGAACCATTATTTTTATCTTGTTTTGACAAATAGATGGTGGAATAGGATTCGTGATACCGACCCCAACTAGTTGGGATAATGCATTTTGTTATTGATGTTGTTTTAGTCATAAATTAACACAAACGTTTAAGTAATTAATGATTTTGACATGTAAAAGTAAAAGAATAACTTTTTGAAAAGAATTCTCACCAAGAAAGTAATTCATGCATATTTAGGAACATAAGAATTGGCATGGCTATGATTATAATTATAAAAAAAATTATATAATGAAAATGGTAAACAGAATTAAAACTTCAAGGGTAAAGGGGAAACAAAGACATTTGTTAAAGAATCCTAGACGATCGATAAGTTAATCAACCTAAATATGAAAAGCTAAGGTGAAACTTATGGAAGCTATGTTATCTCCAACTTTTCCAGACTTCTCATCCGAATATGAAATGATTCATATGCTTAAAACAAAAATTCATTACTAAGTGCTAAAATCTGCATAAAGAAGGAATACAAATAAGGACTTGAAAATGCCTAAAACCTTAAAAAGTTTTGTTCTTCAACTTTCCGTTCAAGAAATTAAATGTGGAACTTCATACTGATTCAGAAGAGAACAGGATTCATGTTGCCAACCCCAACTAGTTAGGCTAAGGTATTTTGTTGGTGTTAATGTTTATGCTAATTTAAACAGAGTGATCATTATAAATTAAAACCAAAGTTAAAATTAGTTTGAATCAATTTATTAAGTTCTTAAGAATGTGTCTCAAATAAAAGTCATAGGAACTCGGTCGAAGTGCTTCTATAACTTGCACCTAAGTCTTCCATTTGTTAAACTAAGAGTTTCACATTTGGACTGAAGTAAATAGAAAGTCTATGCAATTCAGGGTGGAATTCAGTTTGAAGCTGGTAGAAGTGGAACTGCTTTGGTGGAATTAATTCAACTTAGAGGAATTTTCAATTCATACAAAGGAGAGAGTTTCTGGAAAAGGCTAAAGTTTGAGGTACTGTCCATTCAATTTTTCAGCCAATCCACCCAGATGTTTTGTGTACCAATCTAACAATGTATCAATTTGAACAGCATTGAAACTGATGTCAGAATTTTCAATTTATACAAAGTGGAGAGTTTCTGGAAAGGACTAAAGTTAGGGATACTGTCCATTCAATTTTCAGCCAATCCACCCAGATGTTTTGTGTACCAATATAACGATGGATCAATTTGAATAGTCATTGAAACTGATGTCAGAATTTTCAACTTATACAACGTGGAGAGTTTCTGGAAAGAGCTAAAGTTAGAGATACCGTCCATTCAATTTTTCAGCCAAACCACCCAGATGTTTTGTGAACCAATCTAACAATATATCAATTTGAATAATCATTGAAACTGAGACATTATTTCTTATGGTACCATGATTGAAACTCATACTGTGGTTTAGTTCCATTTTTCATTTTCACAGTTTCTGCAAGATAAATCCAAAATCTTATAGTCCACCACTAATACTTATGAACACATACTTCTAATAACTCGCTGAAAATCATATAGTTTTTCTATTGCTGGAATGTGAATGCGCTTGTAAATCAATAATTTCTGTTTAACAATACATAACTGTATTATTATGCATACATATATGCATACAAATACAATAAGAAGTCAACAAAGCAATCTTGTTTTATGATATGAGAATATAAGCAATATTCTTTCCTGGATGAATTTGGATATATGAAGGTTCCTATGCCGTGTAATAAACCAACAGTCATGCCATTGATTGGAAGGATTAAATATTTCGAGTGAATTACAATTATATAACCTACAAAAACATGCAACAAAGAACCATGACTACCATAGCCACTACTACAATTCTACATCCCATTTGGATTTATTAAATAAAACTCAGCATCAATTCAGTTTTAGAGGTGGACTATTCACAAGCCAGACAAAAGTATGGAGACAATGTAAATAAAAACACATCTATGCATCACATACGTTACATGGACTCGGGTGTGGGTGTCGGGTGCAGGAGGTGTGTCTTTGTGTCAGATTCTTCTAGTCCCTATATCATAAAACACAGAACTCGGCTTTATTTAGGCTAACTAGTACCAAAATATGGCACAAACTATACATAATATCAGCTTTTACACATTTAAAACTTAATAATTAAGTATAAAATAAAGAAATAGAAGGCATCTGTTAGAATAGAAGAAACATCTACTAAAAAACTGGACACGGCTATGAAAGATCTAACATGGATCCCATACCCATAACCATGTCATGTCTTGTCGATAAGTGTAATTTGGGAGAGTTCATGTAATATAGTGCATTACACCTTTCATATTCAGAATGCTAATTCATGTTGTGTTACTGAAAAAAAAAAAAAAAAAGCAGATATATGAATAGGAAAGACAGGCAAAATCAATCATACGGCTTCTCTTCAGTTCTATCAAACGAAACTCCATTGAGGTGCGTTGAGCTCTTTCTCCCCTGAAATTAAACAGAATTAAGTATCAGAATATTTGAGATCCGGTACAGAAAACGCTCCACAAATCGCCATCCAAAACACCGCATACCTGACTCTGAAACTGCTCATAGATGGACATATCGGATGTGTTCTGGACGTTCGTAGAATTTCCGTTACAGACTGCTCTATCAGCAGTTGTTTGATCACTCACAGCCTTGTCTTGTTGCTCAGGAACTCTTTTTCTCCCAAATTTCGCATTATAAAACATCTTAAAATCCTTACAAGAGAAAGGCATCCCAAATCAACACATTACTCCACAGAGAGTCGGAACAAAAATTACGAAGAAGAAATTTCTTTTAGTACGAAGAAGATTAAAGAATCTAGAAACTGTGAAAGTAATCAAACTTGGCAGATTTCAAAAACGATTGCATGATTAGACATGAAATAAAAAGTAGAAAAAACTCCTCAAGTGAACTGAAGAACAGATCCAGATTATTAGTCCAAAATAAAATGGCAGATTAAGACGATGCAAGAAACAATTGAAAGTTGAATCTGAAAGGATATTAACAACCTGGAAAGACCAGCGAGTAAGGGAAGGCTCGTCCGCCATTGCCGATGAAGATCTCGAGATAAGGAGAAAAAAGGAGAAACCAACAAAAACTCTCTCTCTCCTCTCTTCTCTCTTCTCTCTCTCTAAAACTTAGAAGAGCATGTGCTTGAATTGTTGGAGAATCTCTCTCTCGCTCCTATTTGAGTTGACAGCGAAGACAACAGAAAAAGAGTCGGGGGCTTATAGTTTAATAATGACAAAAAAGTTCATGTTTTTTGGTTTTTTTGGCAAAAAAGTTTCTGTTGAACCTACTTATACTACAGCTGCAATTCAGATTCTTCCCTGAACTTTAGGCTCTTTCAACTGTATCAAAAACAAAACTTTCATTTCAAAACCCTCCCCTTCTAAAACCTAATTATTCCCAGGGTTTTAAGTCTTGGATCGAACCGGTCTCGGCCAATCCCGATTTGGATCGGTGATACCTGCTGATATCGATCGATCCAAATCCGATCTTAAAGTTGATCGTCTTTAAGAAAAAAATGGATCGGCTGGACCGGTTGCCGAATAGGAATATCAGTCGAGTATTGGACTAGTCTAGGCTGATACCTGTTGGATCGTTGATTTTATAAATTAAAAAAAAAAAAAAAAATTGGATTGATCCGATTCAGTCACTGGGCCAGTTTTGGATTGGCCGGTCTGGGTCAATATCGGTTGGACCGGTCCGATCCAAAGCCACTTGATACAATAGTTGTATTGTGGCTTGGAATCGGACTGATCTTGACCTATCCGGGTAAAGGACTGGCCGATCCGAACCAGATCAATCTGATCCATGAAACCATGATCTCCGGTTTACTAATGAAATGAGAAACGAATATGTGACATGTGGAAGCTTATTTGGAGAACCTTACTTCTTCACATGTGCATTGAGGCAACCTCATATCAATTTTCAGTTTCAAAGACTTTTGTCACATCGCATAAAAGATTCACCTAAAAATAAAGTCTTTTTATACGTAAAACTTAAAAAACATTAAAATTTGAATCATTAATATATATATATATAACAAAATCTAATACATATATACTATTAGAGTTTATATATGTTAAAATTAATGGAACTTATCGTGACAATACAGAAAACCTTTTATTCAAAATAATACTTGTTAGGTTTTGTTTTTTTCTTGATAGCCCATACAAATGGTAAGATGGCCATTCTTTATAGGAAAGATGCGAAATCGAACTTCAAATCCATCCTTCTCAAAGTATTATAGTAAAAATTTCACCATATAAGACATAAAATAAGTTTTTCACTAGGATGCTAAGGCTGTGTTTGAACCGGCTTATTTAAGTACTTATTTAAGCTTATAGCTTTTTAAAGTACGTTTTAAAATTAAAAGTGTGTTTGGTAATAATTAATGGGTAAGTGCTTACTCATGAGCACTAGAGGAAGACTACTCATAAGGAGAAGCTGTTGAGAACTACTTCTCTTTATTACTCATAGATGATTCGTAAAATATCCTATCTTTATGTTTTCAATGACTTAAGAAATAATCGATAGAGGCTACCCATAAAGTGTGTCAACCATGTTAGATTTATAAGTCGGTTTTCATTAGCTATTGTTCTTTCTCTTTATAAGTACTTAAATAAATGTATTTATCAAACACTATTTTCTTCAAATATGCAACTTATAGCTACTGTGGATAAGTGCTCCCTTTGAGTCACTTATCCAAAAAATGCTTATCCAAAAACACAAGTCAATCCAAACACAGCCTAAGAGTTAAAATACAAACCCTAATCATGAATTCCATCTTAGAGTACTATATAAAATTTTATCATTAGAGTCTTGAGGTAATACTATAAGCGACATTATGAGTAAAAGTTCCATCTAAAATGCATCGGCCATAGAGATAACAAAAGAGAGGGGGAGATTGAAAATAAACTTTGTCTCATTGGTTATGCTAGAAAAGTGCGTAGAGTTAGGGGACAACATGAAAATAAGATGATTTATAAGTATCAAAAGAATTATGTTCGCCATGCTTTAAAAGGAGAAATTTTCATGTTTGACTACGTTTTTTCCCCCTCCCGCATCACTCGTGTTTGCCACATTTTATAATAAGATTAAAAACAATAAAAGGGTCAGAGACTAATAGCAGGTCTGATCTGTCTCTCTCATATTCTATTTCCTTTAACCAAAAGTTGTTATGATCTGTATTTCTAAAATTGGTGCTTTGTTTTGATGTCAGTGGGTACCCGATATAAACTCAATAGAATTGACTCGTTCAACGGACTTACATAGATTCGGGTTTTATAAGATGTATATATGAAAAATGGTAAGGCATATAGTCCAATAATAGATCGTCACGGATCAGGATTATAGCCGACACGTAGTAAGACACGTAATAAGATCTCCACTAATACTTATGGGTATGACCCTCGAAATTTTTTTAAGGAAGAACCTCGATCGATTTAAGGAACCAGTTCAAGAAATATATGACTAAGACATAGACATAGAGAAAGGTAGTGCGCTACCGTGATGGCCATTTTTATTACATAAATCACAAGATGATCAACACTACAACGAATATGCAATGAAGATAATATCAACAGGTACTCTATAGTGAGATGCTAGACCCCTTTATAGCAGGATGCCAATGTAGAAATACCTCTCAAGTCATACTCGAGGGCATCCACCTGCGATGGGATAACACCTCCGGTTCTTGAGAGCTCCACTTGTGCTGGGACATCCTCTCAAATCATACTTGAGGTCGCCCACCTATGATGGGACAAGCCCTCCGGTTCTTGAGAGCCCCACTTGTGTTGGGACATCCTCTCAAGTCATACTCGAGGGCGCCCACCTGCGATGGGACAACCCCTCCAGTTTTTGAGAGTCTTAGAGGTGCGCCTCACGTTTACCAAAGAGATGTGTCTCGGTGAACACGTTGATATGAATTTACACCAGAAAGGGAATGACAGCCCTGGATGATGTAAGACGTTGACACATCGATATGAATTTACACCTGAAGGGGAATGACAGTCATGGATGATGTAAGATGTTAATGATACCTCCGTCTAGAGCGATGCACGACGACGTCGTAGGCGATACTATCCTCCGTTTAGAGCGATGCTCGATGACGTCGTAGGCGATGCTACCTCCGTTTAGAGCGAGGCTCGACGACATTGAAGGCGATACTACCTCCGTCTAGAGTGAGGCTCCACGACGTTGAAGACGATACTACCTCCGTCTAGAGCGATGCTCAACGACGTTGAAGACGATACTACCTCTGTCTAGAGCGAGACTCGACGACGTTGAAGGCGATACTACCTTTGTCTAGAGCGAGACTCGACGACGTTGAAGGCGATACTACCTCTGTTATGCTCAACGATGTTGAAGGCGATACTACCTCTATCTAGAGATAAGCTCTAAGACGTAGAAGGTGATATTGCATCTGTCTAGAGCGAAGCTCTAAGACATAGAAGGAGATACTACCTCTGTCTAAAGAGATGCTCTAAGACGTAGAAGATGATACTACCTCTGTCTAGAAGGAACCTCGATGACGTAGAAGGTCACATAGTCTCGAAAGTACTAAGGTTCGAGGACCACGAAAGTAGTAAGACTAATAGCCTCGATGGCGTCAAGACTAGATAGTCTCAACGATGCCAAGGCTAAATAGATTTCATGACCACAAATATCTATTGATCGCCAACGCCTATTTCGAGGTGTCGTGAGGCTCGCCAACACTTGGCCATACTTTGGATTATAGGCCATGTCACAGTCTCTCAGTGGCAAACCTGTAATTACCCAAATGACTTGTGATTGGTCCACCTAAGAGACTGGGGTACATGATGTGTACTACCCAGGTGAACGTTTTAATTACCATCAGAAACTATGGTTAGGAATTCTAACTACAGTTAACTCTCTTCAAAAAGCTATAAATACTGGCTCACTTCCCTCATTCGGGAGGATGATGAAAAAAGGGGAGAAACCTCTACCAAAATTACCAGACCTTGAACTATGTCTGACTTGATCCCTGTTTGGGTACACAGGCAGCCAGCAAAAGGTTCAGTCATAATCTCAATTAGAGCCCTAGGGGTTGGACAAGTTCTAACACCTTGACCCATTAGCTCCCTTAGCCTGGTTCGACCAGTGTCAGATGGTCCACCGGTTTGACTCTTTAGTTTTTCTAGAGACGGGATATGGTCACTCGTTAATTTAGGTTCCCGTCGATCAATAATATCATACTTGGTGACTTCCTTACAAAAACACCCACTACATAAGGTTTGTTTTTTTTTTTTTTTTGTAAAATTTAAAACATAGTGCTCACTTTATAAAATATTTAATTTTGAGTGCTATTTCAGGTGATTGGACCCAAATATCCCTTAAAATATTGATTTCATTTAGAGCTACGAAACCTTGGAAATCAAAATTTTAAGGAGTATTTGGGTATAATCACTTGAAATATAACTCAAAATTAAATATTTTACAAAATGAACACTATGTTTTAAATTTTACAAAAAGAACCCCTAATTATTAAGTAGTTACATTTGGAGCCATCAAACCGTTAATCTCCTCAATAATTAATAATTGGATAAATTATACTTTCACCTCCTGAGATTTGTACCACTTGCACTTAAACCCCCTGAGGCTTTTGAAACTACATTGACCCCATTTATATGTGTAGTGGGTGTTTTGTGAATAGTCACCAAGTGTGATATTACTGATTGATGGGAACCTAAATCAACGAGTGACCATATCCCGTCTCTAGAAGAACTAAAGAGTCAAACTGATGGACCGTCTAACACCGGTCAAACCAAGCTAAGGAACGTAATGGGTCACGGTGCTATAATTATTGGTTTGCCACTGAGAGACCATGACATTGCCTATAACCCCAAATACAACCAAGTGTTGGCGAGTCTCATGACACCTTGATATGGGTGTTGGCGATTAATAGATATTTGTGGTAATGAAAGTTATTTAGCCTTGGCATTGTTGAGACTGTCTAGTCATGACGCCATCGAGGCTACTAGCTTTAGTACTTTCGAGGTCCTCGAACCTTAGTACTTTCGAGACTATGTGATTTTCTAAGTCGTCGAGGTTCCCTCTAGATGGAGGTAGTATCACCTTCTACGTCTTAGAGCATCACTCTACACGGCAGTAGTATCACCTATTATGTCTTAAAGCTTCGCTCTAGACGGAGGTAGTATCACCTTCTACGTCTTAGAGCTTCGCTCTAGACGGAGGTAGTATCACCTTCTATGT
>JAUPMG010306041.1:0-16527 GCA_031762675.1 Pachysandra terminalis
TTTAATGAAGCGTTTTGATCATTCGAATCAAAATGCTTGTCTACATTAATGAAACGTTTTGAGTGTATTGAATGAAATGTTGCCAATGGTTCAGTAATGAATATGAAGCTATAAAAGGCCAATGCTACATCAGAAAGGGGATTGGATTCCTTGGCATTTTTGACATACTCTGAGAAACAACAGAGCTTTGTCTTGAGAATCTTCTTTCTAAAGTGAGCTCTGTGTGGACATTTCAGTTAATTTCTGATTGATCTCTACTCTGTATCTCTTTTACTACATCTTTCAAGGAAACCTTACATTGGAACGGTCATCTCTTGATTTAGGCCAGTGTAAGTAAGTATTTCGAACCTTCTTGTTGCACAAATTAGTTAGGGTAACCTATTTACCGATTTGTGCATCACCATTTTTGGCGACTTCACTGGGGAGCTTGAATTGTTCCCTTCTTTTGGTATTTTGAGATCAGTCTAAAGTTACTCAAATGGCCCCAGAACTACCTACTATCAAATACTACTGGGACTTAGGATCTTCCTATAGATCCTACGGCCAACACAGTTGATCCATCAACTGGACTTGTTGCTGCACCAGCAGAATCCTCCACTTCGAATGCATCCCTTTCATCTGAAGACAAAATTGTAGCAATGATAGAAAAGATGACAGCTATGCATCAAGAGATGATGGCTTTGTTAGCTCATCAAGCTGCAATTGCCACTCGAGCAGTGCCTCAGATAAGCTCTACACCATCACAATCATTTCCGCCAGTTATTACCCCCAATATTTCGAGAGAGGAATCTCTTAGGCCTACTTTCGAAAATTGTTCTGGTGCTTTACCACCACAAATAAATTCATCACCGGCAATTGCCACACCATCCACCTTGCCAGCCATATCAGCTACTCCCCATGTTGCTACTCTTGAGGAAGTAGAGTCTTTATTGAAAAAGTCACAAACTCGAGATCCTGAATGGGTCAACGGTGATTATTGTCCACCATACCCTCTTTCACGTTTGAGCAAACCTTACCCTAAGGACTATGTGAGTCCTAAATTCCCTAAATTTACTGGCCAAACAGGGAATGTGAAGGATCACATAAGTCGCTTCATTGAGGCTTTAGGGGCTTATGCCTCGAATAATGGCATCAGATTGAGGGAGTTCTCGAAATCCCTAACAGACAAAGCCTACACCTGGTACAATAATCTTAAACCAGGATCTGTGAACACTTGGGAAGATATGGATGCTCTCTTCCACAAGAAATTTTACGTCACTAAATAGGTATACACCATCATCGATTTAAGCAGAGAACATCAAGGTCATTCTGAGGGCCTTGTCGAGTATGTCAAGCGATTTCGAGACTAGGTGATGTCCTATACCGAAACAGTGGCTGAGGATCAATCAGTTAAGTATTGTATTATCGGGATCCTTCCTGAATACAGGATCCATTTGGAGAATCTGGGAATCACAAGTTTCACTAAGCTTTATGATGCAGTTCAAAAGCTTAGTGTTTCGATGCTGAGTATTTCCAAAAAGAATGAGAGGAAAAGAAATGAAACTATCCTGATTGAGGATAGTCCATCCAATAAAACCAAGAAGGACGTGAATAAGAATTCTTGAGATCCTCCACCTGAGCCGGATTGCACGCCAGCTCAATTCAATATTTTGTTTGACAACTGGGTGAAGGATGACTGTGTCAAACTTCCTACCTCGAAAAAGGTGCCATCAGCAAAAGATCAGAGCAATCCGAAATTTTGGAATTTCCATCAGACTGTAGGCCATAGCACCTATGATTGTTATTCTATGATAAAGGTTTACAATCTTCGAGTAAAGCTTGGTGAGATCAAGCTGCAATCTGAGAAGGTGCACACTGATCATTTGCCCAATCATAAAGGCAAAGGGGTTGCTATCAATGTTATCGTCTCTAAAGTAACTCGAGACATTGTCTATCCTCCAAAGATAGATTTACTGAAGAAAAGAAAGAACTGAAGAAGAGGCAAGCTGTATCTGAAGTAACTATCGAACAGCCAGCATCAAAAGCTCGTTGTACTAGAATTGTTACACCTGAAGGACGGATTATATATTGTCTGTGGTCTGAATCAAATCAGCAAGGAAAAGATCCTCTTTTAAAAGCTGTCTCGAAAGGAAAAACAATCAAGGAGCCTGAGCCTGAAGCATATCATGTCGAAATTCCAAGCGATGAGGATAGTGATGACATCCAATCTATTGCTAAAATTTTCGAAGTAAAACACGAGACGCAAGCAGCACCAGAGCAGATAGAAGATAGTGTAAAGAAGTCTGGTCTCGAAACCTTAGAAGAAGTTAATCTTTCAGAATCAGGGGAAGAGAAGAAGAATATCTTTATTAATGCCAACTAATCCCCTTAGTATAAGAAAAATCTTGTAACTCTTTTGAAAGATAATAAAGATGTGTTTGCTTGGTGCTACGATGTCATGTGTGGACTGGATCCTCAACTATTCACGCATAGATTAAATTTATCTTTTGATATTAAACCTGTCAAGCAGTCATCTTGAACTTTCAAGCCCGATATTGAACTACAAATCAAAGTTGAAATCGAGAAGCTTTTGAAGACTGGTTTTATCAAACCAAGACAACATCCAACTTGGCTAGCAAACGTCGTGCCTGTGAAGAAGAAAAATTGACAGATCAGATGCTGTGTTGACTTTTGAGATCTCAACAAAGCATGTCCTAAGGATGAATTTCCATTGCCAAACATGGATTTTCTTATTGATGCTATAGCAGGACATGAAATGTTTTCTTTCATGGATGGTTATAGCGGTTATAATCAGATAAAGATGCATCATGTGGACCAGCACACAGCCTTTCGAACTCCCTTGGGTAACTTTCATTATACAGTTATGCCATTCGGATTGAAGAATGTTGGAGCAACTTACCGCCGAGCAATGATTACTATCTTTCATGCATAATGCATAAAGCAGTAGAGGACTACGTGGATGATATTTGTGATCAAATCCAAGGAATGATCTCAGCATCTTGAAGTTTTACAAAGGGTTTTTGAACGTTGCAGAAGCTATAAGTATCGAATGAATCTGGCTAAATGTGTTTTTGGGGTGACTGCTGGTAAGTTACTTGGTTTTGTTGTTCACAGACAAGGAATTGATTTGGATCCCACTAAGTCAAAGGCAATTTTTGAAATGCCTCCTCTGACAAATCAGAAGCAATTAAAGTCTTTTTTGGAGAGAGTTTCTTATATTCAAAGATTTGTTCCAGGCCACTCAGCATATATATCTTCTTTCCTGGTGTTACTTCAAAAAGGAGAAGAATTTATATGGACATCAGAATGTCAATAGGCTTTTGAGAATATCTAGAATCTCTTAAAGCATCCTCATACCATGGTTGCGCCAATCCCAGGGAAGCCACTTCGAATGTATTTGGCCACTTCGGATGATGCTATTGGAGGGTTATTACCTCAAGAAAATGATCAAGGAATTGAAAATCCTGTGTATTATATCAGTAGACTTTTGCGTGGCAGAAGTAAAGTAATCTAAAATTGACAAGTTCTGCTTGGCACTTTACCATGTGACTCGAAAGTTGAGACATTATCTCCTAGCATGTCCAACTGTTTTGATCACTTGCTCAAACCCCATCAATTATTTGTTCCCGCAGCGTATATTACTTGGGAGGTATACCAAATGGTTATTGCAGTTGTCAGAATTTGATATTACTTGCAAAACTCCCAAATGTATTAAATGACAAGCAATGGTTGATCTGCTTGCTGCCTTTCGAAAGTTTAAGAAGACGAGGAATTTCCTGAATTCAAGATTAATGTTGTCAAAGATCAGGAATGGCAAATGAAATTTGATGGATTATCAAATTCGAATGGAGGAGGAGCTGGAATAGAGTTCAGTTCGAGTGATGGGCAACGTTTGTATTACTCCTTGAGATTGGATTTCGTATGTTCCAATAATAGAGTAGAATATGAAGCTCTACTTATTATGTTAATCATGGCAAAGCAGATGGGAATGCAAAGATTGCGAGTCTTCGGCGATTCGAAAGTCATCATTTCTCAAATTAATGAAGATTTTGTTGTTAAGGAACAGGAATTAGTGCCTTATAGAACTACAATTCGAGTATTAATGAGAAAGTTTGTTGAGTATATTTTGACTCACATCCCAAGAGCTAAGAATCATCAAGCGGATATTTTAGCTAATCATGAAAGCAGATTGAGTATGAATGAAGATTCTCAACAAATCGAAATCGTTCGAAAGATATTACCAACAACTTTGGATCATAAAATTGAGAAAGAAGATATTCCTTCGACTGATTGGAGGCATGCCATACTACATCAGCTTCAACATTCAACTTCCATTTTCGAAATTCATATTCGAAAGTTGCCAAACTTTGTTGAAATTAGCTACATTTTTTTATTTCAAGGCTTCGAATGGAGTATTACTTCAGTGTATTGAGAATGAAGAAGCACAACAAATTCTCAGAGATATACATGAGAAGACTTGTGGCTATCCTGATTCTATTCCTTTATACAGAAGGTTGCAAAGATTTGGAGTATATTGGCCAACTATGTCTTTGGACTCTTCGAAACTTCAAAAAGCTGCATTGGTTATCAAAGCATTCCTAACATCGTGGAGATATGTCTTATCTTTGCAGAAGAAGAAGACTGGATAAAACCTTTTATACAATTCTTGAGGGACGATTTTCTACCTAATAACGCACATGAAGCTTATAGAATTCGAAGAAGAGCGGAGCGTTTTCGTTATTTCGAGTAAGCACAAATGATAATTTACTCAGATGCCTTGATCCTCAAGAAGCAACCATCGTACTTCGAGAAGTACATTCATTAGAATGTGGGGCTCATCAAGGGAAAAGGAAATTGTATGAACAACTTCGTGACATGGGATATTATTGGCCTACTATGAAGGAAGATAAGTTCGAGTATGCTAAGAAGTGCTCGAGATGTCAAATACAAGGAAATATCCCAAGGCAGCATCCTCGAAGCATGCAATCTATAATTACTCCATATCCATTCCATACTTGGGGGCTGGATCTGATTGGCCCAATCAATACTCATAGCCGAAGGGGACATACTTGGATCTTGGTGGCTACTGAATATTTCACCAAATGGGTAGAAGTTATTGCTTTGAAAAAAGTAACAGGAGCAGTTGTAGCCCATTTTATCAAGGAGAATGTTATTGCTCGAGGAGGAGTGCCTCGAAGAATCATCACTGATAATGGGTCTTCATTCTTAAATCGTCCAGTTCGAGAGGTGCTTGCAAGGTATAATATCATACAAAGCAAGTATACTCGGTATTATCCACAAGGCAACACTCAAGCAGAAGCTACAAACAAGACGTTGATCAGACTGCTAAGCAAGCTAACATATGATCATCCAACTGAGTGGCATGAACACTTGTTTAATGTATTATGGGCTTACAAGGTATCTAAGCACCGAGCTACAAAGGCAACTCCGTTTTCACTAGTATACGGAATGGAAGCAGTTCTACCTATCCAAATACAAATATCATCAGCTTGAATACTTCAAGCTGTTGAAATTGATTGGGACACTCATGATCTGGTTGCAATTCGAATGCAACAGATAAATGATTTGGGTGAAAGAAGACAACAAGCTTTAGCAAATAACTTGCAATATCGTTAAGTGATCTCGAGAGCCTATCAGAAGAAAGTATCTCCCAAAGATTTTCAAGTTGGTGAACTAGTGTTTCGAGCTTCATTCTACAAAAGGAGCAATACTATCAAACCGAAATTTGCACAGAGGTGGGATGGACCCTTTGAAATTATTGAGGCATATCCTTCAGGTTATTACAAAATTGTTTTACTTGAAGAGAATGCACAAGAAGAATTAGTCAATGGAAAGTGGCTAAAGCATTATTATTTTTAAAGAAAAAGAATGTAAAGTAAAAGATTTTTTTTATTCATTTCAATCTCGAGAATACATTTTCTTTGGTAGAACACGAAATGAGACAATTACATTTGAAACTTCTAGTATTCTTTTTTATCTCATTTTCACCTCGGACTTCAATTATTGAATGTATTGTTCGAGTCTTTCAATTTCCACCTCTTTCTCTTTAAGAGATTTTCCAAGCAATATGGCTTCATCTTTCTTCCTCTCTAGTTCTTGAGAACTGTTGGCGATTTAATCAAGAGTCTGATTTTTCTGAATCTCAAGACCTACTCTTTCCTGAAAACAAGTAAGAGACTTTTCTAGAATGGAGAAATGATCTTTTAACCATTCAATGTTCAAACCAAGATTCTCAATATTCGAGAATATGGGCTTCCAATTCTCAAGATCTTCCACAGATAAATAAGCAAAATTATTCTCCGACATTTTGGTAAGAAGGGAACATACTTCTTGATACCCTGCACTCCTCATAAAGGAAGAAGGGACTCGAATTTTGTCAGATATATCGTGGTATGCTTCGAAAATAGCGTCCATCCATTTTGACATATGCTCGAATATCATGTATGTCCCTTCATACAAAATAAGCTGAGTAGAAGAAAACTCGTATCTCTTTCTCTTTCGAAGATTTAGATCTGTGGAAGTAGAAGAAGAAGAAGCACCAGTACTGGACATTAACTCGGGGGGGGGGTAACAATGGTTGAAATAGTAGACATGGCCTTCCGAACAAGGGCAAATGATATTCCCGAACAGGTAATCACTGGAAGATCTGCTTGAATCAATTCAACAGCTGAAAAATAAAATAAAATAATCAGAAATTCTTCATTATAAAGAATTAGTATACTACAGAAGATATATACTTACTAGTCGAAACAATCGCTTCTATGGATGAAAAGAAGGGAATTTCTGAAGACGTCTCAACACGAGCAAGATCAACCTTTTAACTCTGTCACATACAAAGTCATAACATTTGTCTCAACATTCGAGGCTTCTGAAGAAATGAATTTTGAAACATCAATATCTGAAATAGCAATATTCAAATGATCGACTTCTGGAATATTAGCACCCATAAGGGGCAGATGAGGAGAGATCCAAATTGGAAGTCTTGAAAGAATAAATCATTTCAGAAATTATTCTTGAAAAATTTGGAGAAGAAGTAGAAATAATCGAAGTGTCAGTAAAGGTCAAAAGAGGTGTGGATCCTGGAGAAACAGAAGGTATGAAAATATTCAAATTGGGTGGTAAAGATTGACCATCGTCATGAGTGATCTCCTCATCCCCTGTCTTGTCTTCTTCTTCTTCATCTTCTTCTTCCTCTTCACTTCCTTCTTCTTCACCTTCTTCTTCTTCTTCTTCTTCTTCTTCTTCTTCTTCTTCTTCTTCTGAGTTTTCCTCTTCTGATTCTTCTTCTGATGATTCTTCCACTTCTATTGATTTCTTTCCTTTGTCTTCAGAATCTAAAACCTGAATCAAAGCTTCTTCTAGCATTGTTGATGTTTCTTTTGGTTTGACTTACTTGCTTGCTTGATCTTGAACCCTATAAATCCCGACTTCCACTATCAAGGCATCAAGAGACATGTTTTCAACTTTAGGTAGCTTCGTAGAAGCTAATCCTTTTCGACACCTCAAAGCTATTACAACCCTTTCAGCAACCTTTTTCTTTCCTCTCAAGTATTCGGGAGTACATGTAACAGCTGCTTCCTGACTTGAAAGAGTTTGGAAATCTTGTGCAAGTTGCTACAAAAAAATATATATATCTCCTTTCAGAATAAATTTAAGAAAGAAAGAAGGAATAGAAATTCGAAGCGGTAATGGTAATTACCAAGGATAAGAGCTTTTGAGCATCATCATGATCTGCTAGCTTAGCTGCAGAAAGTAAAGGTGTTGGTCTAGGAAACTCTTTTGCCACTTTCTTTTGCTTATATACAAGGGAACACATAGAAAAATATAAATATTTGAGAATAAGATATCTTGAGGATCTACTCGAGATACATATGCAATATTCCAAGGATTTACTCGAGATAAACCTTGAATAGAATATTTTACCTATTGAAGAACTGCCAAGCAGAACAGTACTGTTTTCTTCGGCAGGCCTTTCGATGGCAAGAGGAACCGGATCTTTCCTTCTGATTTGATGACCCTGTTAATCAAATCATATGTATTCTTCATATTCAAGCAATATTGATGAAATTCAAGGACAGAACTTGAAATTTTACACTTACCGGTTGAGCCTTCTTTTTTGGAATATCACCAGAAGGAAAAGAAGTCTCCTGCTTCGAGGCCTTAGCACTTGAACTTTTAGATTTGAGACTCTTTGCGGTTTTCAAAGGAGCAGCAAGAGAATCAGAAGCTTTCTCTTTATCTTTTGATTTTTTCTCTCTAGATTGCTTCCCTTTAGAAGACCGAGTCACCATTTCATCTGTTTGATCTTCCTTTCGAGAAGCACTTCCAGAAGGAACAAAACTCGATGCAAATTATCTGATTGAAGAATCAGCATAATAAGTGTAGGGAGAAGGAATGGAGAGGCCTTTTGAAGGAGCACTCGAAGTATCTTTCTTCGAAAAAGACTTAAGTCTTTGATCTCGAGAAGATATGGTTTGTTCTGTAGGTACAGCATCACTCTTCAGGTATTTATCGAAATCAACAACTAGGTTTTGCCAGAAATTTGCCCAAAGTCTTGAGGAGGCACCCTTTCTTGAAAACACAGCAAGAAAACCACTTTTAAATGCCCAATGACAATATGTAGCTTCTGAGATGACAAACCTCTGGCCGGCATCTCGAGGAGAAGTAACAGCAGGAGGAATTACCTGGGGCACGATTTGGTCTAGCCCAAATTGCTTTAACACTCTATGAGGGTTATAATGGAAAGCGTTGGAAAAGTCACCTTCAACAGTACCAAGAACATGATCGTAACGTATGGTCACTAGATACACCTTCATGAATTTCGAATGAAGATGAAAATCTACAATTGGTAAAGCTATATCACTTGTGTCTAATATAACAAAATGATCATCTCGGATTATCTTTCAAAGATAAGGTCTGTATTCGAACTCATACTCCTTATCTAAAACACTGATAAGATCAACATCACACACTGATAAGATCAACATCACTAACAAGATGATGATCAGCCCAGAAAACAGAACGAGAATGAGAACCACCAGGTTCTCGAATGGATGAATTTAGAAACACTCCAACAGAAGAATATTTCGAATATCTTTCCCAAAGAAAAACTTGGAGAAAAGCAGTGTCTATAACAAACTCGATGACTCTAGAACCTCTAGACCGAGCTTGATCAGCAACCAAAAGGTTGAAATTCTCGTACAAATTGCCTAAAAAGAGATGAACTAAAGGAACTTCGAATCCTTGAGCTAACTTTATGGCTAAAGGAAAGAGTTTCTTATGAACTTTATCTGAAGGGATGCTGGGAAGAACAAAATGGGATAACCAAAGGGAGAGGTAAGCCTCGAAATAAGCAGGGCTATGCCTACCAGCTCCATTCACAATCGCAAGGATGTTTGATTTACCCCTCACATATTCTTTTCTCCAGAAATAGTGAATCCAACCCGCTGCATTCTGACGAGAACTTTTGCCATCTGACGACGACCTAGAAGTTTTCTTCAAAGTTGCTTTTTGCAATGAAAGCTTCAACCCTTCAACTAAAGCTTTCTCAGTAGAAATTTCTTCCCAAGATAATGTTATATCACCAGGATGAATTTCACCCATAACAGGAAGACTGTACAGAACTCGAACATCCTCCAAAGTGGGACTAATTTCTCCAAAAGCCGTCACAAAAGTACATGTTTGTGGATTCCAACGGTGAATAAAAGATTTGAGCCCTTCATAATCGCGAGATATCAAAGAAAGCGACGCTCGAACAGCATTGTAAATACCTGCATTCTTCAACCTAACTTCATACACTGGAATTGAAAGAATACTTCTACACTAGGAACCCCAGCCCAATGGAATATCAAAGTGTGATTTGAAATAGATAGCAGAAAGGGGAAAATCATTTCGAGAAGCTCGAAAATAAGATATAAGTAAAATATTTTAAGGATCTACTCGAGATAGACCCTAAAAAAATATTTTAAGGATCTACAACAGAGAGACCTTAAACAAAAATATTTTGAGGATCTACTCGAGATAGACCTCAAACAAAATATTTTAAGGATCTACTCGAAATAGACCTTAAAACAAAATATTTTGAGGATCTACTCGAAATAGACCTCAAACAAAATATTTTAAGGATCTACTCGAGATAGACCATAAAACAAAATATTTTAAGGATCTACACGAAATAGACCTTAAACAAAATATTTTAAGGATCTACAACAGATAGACTTTAAACAATATATTTTAAGGATTTACTCGAGATAGACCTTAAAACAAAATATTTTGAGGATCTACTTAAGCTAAACCTCAAACAAAATATTTTAAAGACCTACAACAGTTAGACCTTAAATAAAATATTTTAAGGATCTACTCAAGATAGGCCTTAAGTAAAATATTTTAAGGATCTACTCGAGATAGGCCTTAAACAAAATATTTTAAGGATCTACTCAAGATAGACCTTAAACAAAGTATTTTAAGCATCCACTTGAGATAAAACTTAAACAAAATTACTTTAAGGATTTATTCATGATAGATCTTAAACAAATTCGAATACCCATATATATTGGGAGTATTAATTCGAAAACACCAGAGTATCAGTACTTTCTCGAAATGATCAGTTATAACAAAATGAATCATACAAAATGATAGAATATCACACTCGAATGTAAATTGAAAATTCAAAATAGTATTTCTAATCAGAATTGATTACAAGGATGCTTTGAAATATCAAATATATTTCTTTTAAGATTTTGTAGCTTTATACAAATCTTCTATTCCTAATTGAGATGCTTGAATAAGCTAAAATCTCGCAATGTTGGAATGAAGTAAAATATCCATGAATTATGGAAGTTGCTAATGGAGCTTGAGAAAAGGAAGCACAAGCTCAGTCATCCTCTTCAAATCCATCATCTTTCTTCCTTCATGGATGTTAAGCGTCAAGATTGTTTTAACATAAAGAACCACCTTTTGAGTTGACTTTGCAAGTAAGATTAATCGCAATAATCTTATACCAAAAGTTCCAACCCATAAAATCATCATACTCGTTGGAATCAACGCACCGTTGCCCGAAGA
This sequence comes from Pachysandra terminalis, assembly GCA_031762675.1. Lineage (NCBI taxonomy): Eukaryota > Viridiplantae > Streptophyta > Magnoliopsida > Buxales > Buxaceae > Pachysandra > Pachysandra terminalis. The sequence continues at coordinate 11,083 of JAUPMG010306041.1, forward strand.
GTCGATTCTTCAAGTTAGGAGAACGGTTGGAACATTCACGAACCTCAAAATACTTTAGCCAGCACAAATTGGTCATATCAAGAGAACAATGCCTTAACCGGACTAAATGAGTAGAGAAGATCTGCAGGCATCTTGAGTTTCTTTTAAGCATTGCTCCTGAAAGCTCATGAAGCAAGGTAAGTTGATTTCTTGAAATTCTTTGCATCTATATATAGGAGTTATGTTGTCTAAGAATACTAAACGATCATTTTCTTAAAAATATCACAAGTACAAATGCTACGTGATTATCAACGATATGCATTCAATGTGCATAGGAACTTGCCTCTGATTAATATTGCGCTTACAATGTAACTGACTAGCACGTTCTAAAAGCAGGGGGCTAACGATGATGAGCCAATTTGAAAATTGATTCAAGTCAATGATAGAATGACATCTGGCAAGGTCAATTATGTAATTACATATTTGCATTATGAATTCATAACATATATTCGAAATTCTATACATCCACTCTTGTTGGGAGAGTAATTCATTTCGAAAGCCCATTTAACATGGGAGGATTATTCGAAATCAGTATACAGTTAGAGGAGCTACTTGAGATAGACCTGACATTAAAGTGCACTGTAAGTTAACCACCTCGAGAGGGTCAATTCATCATATTTAGGTTAACCACCTCGAGAAGGTCAATTCTTCATCATCCCATATAAAGAAGTTACCAACATAATGCTATCCTTATGTTGTAGTCATTGGTAGGCACTTCGAGATAGAATCTTGAAATGATAAGTTTACTATCCCAAAGTTATGTATCTTTTAGGGATAGTCATATAAGTGAAGTAAAGTCAACTTTCGAGATAATTACTCGAAATGATCATCAGGCAAAACGTAAAGTTATGAATTATAAGGGAGCACTCCCTGACATTCATTACTCTTCGAAGTTAGTAAATTCGAAATTACTCATTTAAAGTATATGGGGAAATAAATATTAGACTTTCAAGAATAGAGGGTCAGAGAGGTAAATCCTATCAAGATCTTCAAAGATCTTGAAGCATTTAAGGACTTGAATTAACATAGAACAGTAACGTGTCATTAATTTTACAATGGCATACTCATTACTAATCCAAACGTTTCAAATACATTCATTGAAACGTTATGATCTTTAATGAAGCGTTTTGATCATTCGAATCAAAATGCTTGTCTACATTAATGAAACGTTTTGAGTGTATTGAATGAAACGTTACCAACTTAGCTTATCACAGCTGGTTCGATCAACTTTCTTCCTTATTTATATGCGATTTTCTTTCCTAAGTAGTTATTGCGGCAAAGTTCAATCTCTCTGCCTCCTCCCGGCGATCAAACCCGCCGGAAGAATACCCTGGTGGGTTCGTATGTACTCTACCACCCGTCGATATCATCTGAAGGAGAAAATCATCGTGATCATTGGTACCACCAGCACCAGTAAATCTCCACCCGTCAAAGACTACTCCTTATCGTCGATGGGTCCAATTCATTCATCCACGCACTCGTCACAAACTGACATGATTTAATGGTTTTGTGATTTTGTTATTAGGTAAGTGTTTCCAACTTAGCTTATCACAGCTGGTTCGATCAACTTTCTTCCTTATTTCTATGAGATTTTCTTTCCCAAGTAGTTATTGCGACAAAGTTCAATCTCTCCACCTCCTCCCGGCGATCAAGTCCGCCGGAAGAATACCCTGGTGGGTTCGTATGTACTCTACCACCCGTCGATATCGTCTGAAGGAGAAAATCATCGTGATCATTGGTACCACCAGCACCAGTAAATCTCCACTCGTCAAAGACTACTCCTTGTGGTCTGTGGCTCCAATTCGTTCATCCACACACTCGTCACATACCGACATGATTTAATGATTTTGTGATTTTGTTATTAGGTAAGTGTTTCCAACTTAGCTTATCACAGCTGGTTCGTTCAACTTTCTTCTTTATTTCTATGAGATTTTCTTTCCCAAGTAGTTATTGTGGCAAAGTTTAATCTCTCCGCCTCCTCCCGGCGATCAAATCTGTCGGAAGAATACCCTGGTGGGTTCGTATGTACTCTACCACCCGTCGATATCGTCTGAAGGAGAAAATCATCTTGATCATTGGTACCACCAGCACCAGTAAATCTGCACTCGTCAAAGACTACTCCTTGTCGTCGGTGGGTCCAATTCATTCATCCTCGCACTCATCACAGACCTATATGATCCCGACTCTGACTCGGACATGTTCTATAGGTTACACTCGGTGTTGTATGTATCGAGTTACAACATATTTACTAAACTGATTTATACCGACAAAGTATTTTTGACAACTACCATAACTCGATGAATACTAATAACATTATAAAAAAAATAACCATAAAAAGGAGCATGGAAAAATGAAAATGAATTCATTGTAATAAAAACAAAGTTAAAAAAAAAAAAAAAAAAAAAAAAAAAAAAAAAAAAGAGAGAGAGAAGAAAAAAAGGAACCGTAGAGATAAATGAGTTTACTTGGTCCTTACAAGGAAACATTAATATGTGAAACAATAAACAATCAATTTACCTCTCAATGATCTCTGATTGGTTGCACTTGGATAACATCTGCACCCATAAATAATATGCAATTAATTATTAATTGTGAAAAAAATGTGAAAATAACTTTTTTGATGTTGTTTGGATGTTGTAAGAAAATTATATAATTATTAATGAAAATCATCTAATTGTGCGTTTGATTAGCAAAAAAATCTTAAGAATAGAAACAGGCATATGTGCATCCATGTGTGTTTCTACATTTTTTTTTTATACAAATCAAGGTGATATATCCTTGCGATATACATGTACATGATCTCATTGAATTTGAAATTAACTTATAGTCATACACCATTTGTATTGTTTTCTTTCTTTGTTATTGTTTTGTTTTTCATTGATGTCCAAACAATTCGGTTCCAAGTTCATAGCTTAGATGTTATTGTATTATATACTTTTACAATGGTTGGGTTTCCATTACTTCTAAACTACTTAAAGATAGTACTTTTCCACCCTTTGTTTCTTCATTATTAGATTTAATCAGCCTTATTTGATCATTTATATTGTTTAAGCAGTCTTTTGATAAAATTTTACTCGTTATATTGACGGTTTTACATGTTATTGTCAACTGGAGCTTATATCGTCAGAACAATAGGAGTCTACCGTGGCAAATTTGTAAGGCCCCGTTTGGACACCGGAACTTTCCTGACCAATAGATGATTTGGATAGGAAGATTTTGCACAAAAGTTTGGGGCCTATCAAAGCATATTCCCAATTCATGAGGTTTAAGTAGGGATATTACAGTCAAATTCAGAAAAAAGGATATCATCTTGTATAAATCTACTTGTAATTTTGTCCATATCTTTCTAATGTTTTGATATTATTATTCTACTAATGTATTGCTCCTATCTACATAATTGGAACTCAAAAAAACAAACATGTTCTTATTTTCATAATAAAGATAAAATACCACTTCACCAAACACGTGCATCGCACGTGCCCATAGCCAAGTATCTATTTAAGAGAAAAGTTTGTCTCTTTATTGTTTAGTTATTATGTCATTGTTATTAAATTATTAGTTATTAAAGTAATTAAAGATTTAAACATATAAAAGGCACGTGATACAAACTCGGAAGTCTTAGATGCACACGATTTTTAATTATTTAAAATTATTAAATAAGTTAAACATAAATATTTAAAATTTAAAAGTCTAAAAGGCTAAAGTGCAAAAACGAAATGCTTAGATAAAGTCAGATTCGGATAAGTTTTTAATCAATCGAATTCTATTAGACATCGAATCGAATTCGGATATTTGGATCTTATTATCGGATCTGATTCAAATATAACAAAAATCGGTCCAAATCTGATCGGTTGACATGCCTAATTGTAACAATTAAAATCTTGCAGATACTGTGTAACATATAATGTCAAAAGTACAAAAACATGCGTGAATGATCAAATGACCAAAATCATTAGAAGGAATTGATCTTTGGTAAATTTGATCTTCTCAAGTAGGATCCAATATTAATTTTGGGTTTCAATCCTTTACAACAGCAAACAATGTTCCAAAGGTGTTTATTTGTATAAGAACCTTAAAAAGCCAACACAAAAACCAGTTTCTTTTTGAGCTTTAGAAAATTATTGGAACCCACCCACCTATATGTGGTTCTTCGTAAGTGGGATCCGCAAACTTGATGCAGAGACGACTAGAGCAACACGCGACATCCTAGATAAAGGCAAACCGTTGAACAAACTCTCTTTATTTGATGAAGGTGGCATTCATATCCAGGTCTTGGAGATATGACTAGACTTGTAAACGGATCGGACTCGAAGCGGATCTTCATATACTCTATGAATTCAAATTTGAATTCTACTAGATCCGAATTTGAATCTGAATCCAACATATCTTCATATACTCTATTCGAATTCCATTATAACTTGAAATTCGAAATCTGATTCAATCCAAATATCCCAAAATTCAAGTCTAGAAGAGAAAAATGCTGGAAATAAGGTTTTTTTTTTTTTTTGGTACAAGGTACTATTAGTATGTATCATGAGTAATGATATTGATGACCCTGGTTTTGTATGCATATACGTGGCACCATATCATTGGTAGCACTCATGGCACCCATTTATTTGTAATACATCATAGTATTTTTTAGAACCAATTTTTGGTATGTGTACAATATGCATGCAACCCCGGATTACCATACATGTCAACCCGGATTATTATTCACGAGCCCTATAATGTCAAGCCCGGATTACTATTCACGGGCACTATACATGCAAGCCCGGATTACTGTTCACGAGCCCTATACATGTCAAGCCTGGATTACTATTCATGGGCACTATACATGCAAGCCCGGATTACTGTTCACCCAGCACCATTCATGTCAAGCCCAGATTACTATTCACAGGCACTATATACAAGTATGGATTACTGTTCACCCGAAACTATTCATGCCAAGTACGGGGTTACTGTTCACCCGGTACTATTCATGCCAAGCCCGGGGGTACTGTTCACCTGGCACTATTCATGCAATCCCGGGTTACTGTTCACCCGGCACTATTGATGCAATCCCGGGCTACTGTTCACCCGGCACTATTCATGCAATCCCGGGTTACTGTTCACCCGGCACTATTCATGCCAAGCCCGGTTTACCATTCATGCCAAGTCCAGATTACTGTTCACTCGGCACTATTCAAGCTCGGATTACTGTTCACCCGGCACTATTCGTGCCAACCTGGGTACACTATTCACGTCACTGTTCATGCCACCCAGGTGCACTGTTCACCGGATACTGTTCATGCCAACCCGGGTACACTATTTACGTCACTGTTCATGCCAACCCCCGGGTACACTGTTCACGGACACTGTTCATGACATATCATTTATTGGTCAATATCTACTTTCTTCTTGGGACTC
>JAUPMG010306052.1:0-16526 GCA_031762675.1 Pachysandra terminalis
TAAATACCTTGTTCTAAAGGTCTACTCACACGAGCTTTGGCTTACGGATATTATGTTGTTGTTTTTCAGGTTATTAACGGAAGATAGGTCACTAAAGAGAGCTTGGGGATGGGAATTCAAAGATAGAAATGTAAAAGATAATTTAATGTAGATTAGTTAGTTGATTTCCATATTTTGTAAGAAAGGATATTGTAAGTATTAAGGTTATGTTTTATTAGAACTGTATGTTTGACTTCCACTTATGTTCTTATATTGCTTCCCACTCCCATAGCAATATGGGGTGAGAGTCGCAATCCGACTCGGTGATGGATCCACGGATCTAAATTGGTTTGGGTCGTGACAACATCCTTGTCAAAGACCAGCCCATCCAAGAGTAGCTAAACTTCTTGTGGAGTATTGATGTAAACTCTTCCCGTCTTGTTTATGGATTAATCTCATGGTTTTTAGGTTTTTAATTCAATTGTTTGATAATTGCAAAGTCAAGAGGATTATTGAAAATCGAACTTAATGTTTCTAATCATGCCTAATAGAACGATTTGGCCATAGTTTTGATAGGATTGAACCCAAAGTATTCTTATTTTCTGTGATTATAAGAATACTAATTATGCAATCGTGCTCATTGGCATGATGATTAAGACGGATTTGATAAGTCGTGCCTAGGGAAGACGGGTTGTACTACAAATTAGATTAGTTAGGGTCGGTAGACAGTCCGTGCCAACCGAAGATGGGTTATACTTATCCCTTATGACAGTGTAATTCATACTAAAGAATTTGATAGTTTATGCTCAGAGAAATAGTAGATAGACTATGCTTATTCTTAGCATGATACCTTTTTGGGATACTGTGTGAGCTTGTAGCCACACAAGTCTGTTTCAGACATTGAATTAATTCCAAGATTTCACGAGACTAACCATTTTCAAGAGGTTAGAGGGATCATCAATGCTCTATCCTTTATCATATTGATTAGATCCCTTTAATTTAGTTTAATTTGATTTTTAGAATTCAGATCACATATTTCCTTGATTTGTTTATTAATTTAATTAGAATTACTTTGGTAAAATTACAGTCTAAATCCCATCAGTCCTTGAGGTTCGACACTGTAACAACACGAAAAATTGAAACAGAAAATTTCTTTTATATAAGGGTATATTAGTAATTTAATATGATAAGCTATATCCTTTAATACTTATGTTATAAACTATATAATATATATTTTTATATTAAGACATTATATAAACATACATAATAACCTACTATAATGTTTAAGGTTTACATAATTAAGTGTTGGGGTTAATTAATGAGTCTTGGGCTTAATTAAAAATAATTGGGCTTATAAATCTTAATTGGGCTTAAGTGATTAAGTGAAGACCTTAATTAATTAATTAGTTTAATGGGATTAAGGCCCAAAACCCATAACTTAAACTTAAAAAATAATAAATCCCATTTTTAATAAAGACCTTCCAGAAAACTTGAGTTAGAAAGTGACTAGGACTCCCAAACAGTTTAAAAACAAGGCCTACTAGTTATATTTGGATTCCAAATTAAATAAGTTAATAAAAGACTAATTTAAGTAAGACTAGAACACTTTAATCCAAGGACTGTAATTAAACTAACTTAGATCTAAGGCCTATTAATTAATACACAATCCTAAACTAGTTATAACTCTAAATTAACTAGAAGACCTTATATACACTAAAGGGGACGTGTGAGTATGCATTCTAAGAGAGAGAGATGGCTGGAGCTGGAGCCTGGAGAAGAAGAACAGTTCAGACTTGAATTGAGAAGAAGAAGAAGAAGATCCTTCAAGCTAGAGCACTGTAAGTAATTCAATTAAGCTTTATTTTGGATTTGGATTTAGGTGTCTAGGTCATATTCAATGAATATGACATAGCACAACCTTAAATCATTGTTGATATACTTTTTACTTAAGAACTGAAACTAGAAAACTATACAGACATGATCGACTGAGTCCCGGACCACTTTAAATATTTTATATTATTTATTTTATATTTTTCTGAGATTCTTCCTGTTTGTTAAGAATCCAACAAAACAAGTTTTAACAGATTCCATTAAGAATTGACTAGGTTATGATTTATTTTCTTACCCTGTGTCAATACTAGAAACCCACAACCCGAAACCTGTAAACTTTTGTATTCATTGATTGAATAGCCTATCTTGATAATTTTATATATTTTATTTGATATTTTTCCTATATTCCACTATGAGTTAAGATACCAAAAAATAAGTTTGAAGTGATTCCGATCAATATTGAGCAAGTTATGACCACATTAATGACTGCATCTCAAATCTGGAAAACCCAGAAAACCCAACCGGCGACCTATCGGCGTGCCGGTTGCACCCACATTAATGACTGCATCATTGCTTTACATATCATCATATCATTATACACATTCTGTTTTAGACTATGGACTATCATTGGAGAGTGGCTTTGACCCTATTCCAATAGAAAATAATGTTTAATTGATTTATTTACTGAGCTAAGTGTAGCTGATGCCTTTGAGCAAACATTTCAAGATCTTTAAGATAGTAGATTGCAGAACATGGAGATCAAGGTGGAGTAAAGACATACTTAGGATTTATTTACTTATTTTTAGTAGAACATGTATTAGGGATGCTTTACTTGGATTTATGTAATAAGTTAGTTAATAGGGATTTGATTTAAAATTGGTTATTTCTTATTTATTTTCCGTTGTTTTTGACTCGATTGTTTTGGATGTAATAGACTTAGTAATTATTTGATTAATTTCAGTAAAATTAATTCCTTTAAGTTTTATTAATTTAATTGATTTGGCTCTTATTACTTCCACTCCCATAGGGATATGAGGTGAGAGTTGCGGTTTCAACCTAAGGGATTCCCACTTGAATTTCCTTTGAGTTTGGGTTGTGAAAGACACCCTCAACATAGCCCTATCCTACTTGGATTCGTTCTATTGTGAGGGTTATATTCTTGCACATCAAGAGTGAACCAAGATACATCCACGAACACAACTATGAACTTGTCAAGGTAGGGTATGAAAATCCTTTCATCATGTACATGAACGCTGCTGGTGCATTGGTCAAACCAAAAGGCATGACGATGAATTTGAAGTGTCCATATCTCATCCAGAATGTTGTATTCGATATGTCTTCCTCCTTGATCAATAGCTGATGGTACCCGGTTCTGAGATCTATCTTGGAGACGTACGTAGCTCCCTTCAATTGATCAAACAAGTCTTCGATTCATGGTAGTGGGTACATGTTCTTCACTGTCACTTGATTCAGTTTTTGGTAGTCGATGCACAATCGTAGTGAACAGTCCTTCTTCTTCACGAATAGGTGCTCCCCATGGGGATGAGCTCGGTCTGATGAACTTTAATGCAATTAGGTTGTCCAATTGGATCCTTATTTCATTCAGTTCGGTTGGTGCCATATGGTAGGTAAGCAATTCAATGAGGTTTGCTCTAGCTGTTAGGTTTATAAAGAACTATACTTCTCTCTTGGTCGGTAATCCCAGTATGTCTTGGAATATGTATAGTGACCGTAACCCAAAATTTAATAATTAAATAGATGTATTGGAATTGAATCATGGAATTTTGGGTCATAGCGTAATTAATGAAATAGTTGGGGGAGTGTGTTGTAATTAATTATGTTTATATTCGGCTGGATTTGAGTTGGACGTGTAAAACACGAATTAGTGTAGTGGGCTTAAGTAATAGGGCTTAATAATTCAAGTAATAATGTCATGGGCTAAAACTAATTGGGCTTAAATTAGGAGAAAACGTGTGAGTTTAAGTGGGGGAAAAACTGGTAAATTTACTAGTAAGTATTCTAGAAGGATTAATGAGTAAGGATAAGTAAGTAATTTTATAGGAATTTGAATTAGAAAGGGAGTTACTAAAGGATTGAGATTATGATAGGATAAGAAAGTTTCTAATTGGTTAAAGTTCTAGATGATTAGTCCCTAAATTAATTAGGATTTGTATGGGGAAAGTTCCTGATTGGATTATAATTAAAAGACTAGTGAGATTGGAAGGAAGTTGAAGGCTATTAAAAGGAGAGTCTAAGAGGGGACGTACACATGAAAAGGAGACAGAGAACGTTGGTAAGGGTGTTTAGCACAGAAGAGTAAAAGAAGATAAGAAAGAGGTGGCTGGGATCGGGATCTAAAGGGAAAAGGAGGTAGAAGAAGAAGAATACGTTAGGATCGACATCTAAAAGAGCATAACTGGTAAGTTGCATTTTCTATATAGTTCACGTGGGTTCGGAAGTCATTAATGTGATGTTATAAAGTATAAAATGATTGAATACAATTTCTGGGTATGATTAGCAGGTATATTGAATGATTGATCATGATTAAGTTGGTTTGTTGGATGGATCTAACATGTTAAGATGGATTTATGTTTGTGTTAATATTAATTTGTTATTGAACACCTAGAAGCATAAAAATGTACTTATATGGATGTGAGCATGAAACCCTAGAAGAAAAACAAATTTTTGGGCTGAATTGTACGTTTGGTAGATCCTCAGTACATACAGAGACATCGACCGAACTACTCGGTAGGACACTCGACAGATACCAAGCCATCTATCGAGCAAGTGAAACTTGCGGGCAATGTGCCGAGCCTCGGTACATATTGAGACCCTCGGTACATATCGAGACATCTACAGAGAGTCATCAAACCTGTCTAGACAATCGAACGAACCTCGGAAAATGCCAAGACATCTAGCGAACTCCTCAATAGGAAGCTCGGTATATACCAAGCATCTACCGAAGCTTAATGGATTTCAAGATTGATGGGGAAAACCCATTTGATGTTTTAAACATGGATATAAGATTTGTATCACTTCAAAATTGATGAATGTGGATGATATAATTCGATTTGAGTACCATGATTTATACACTTGCGTTTATACTCAACAATTGATTATATTGCATGTATGTTGGAAAGGATTCCTGTGATGGCTTCCCAAGGATTGTTCGGGTGTATGGGCTCTCGAGCAGCTTCCGAAGGGTGTTATCACCGGAGAATTTTGTGATGGAGTCTTGTGATGGTTTTCGGAGGATTATTCGTGTGTGGGCGCAGGGATAGTTTCCAATGGATTCTATCACTGGAATTCCTATTGATTGGGATACTTTGGATTGAAATGGAAATTGGTTGATATGGGTAATAGTCTTTGATAATAGATCTCCCTGGATTGATCCCCTAAATGTAGGTGGGTAAACGTCCTCTTTGAAGGCCTCCCTGGGTGTTAATCCCTAAATGTATGAAATAGCTTCTGGAATTGAGCCCGGTCGGTTGCGAATCCTACAAAAGCACGCTGTACACGTGGGATGATTGAATGTGGAGACATATTGACCATAAGGTCATGGACCGGGGTGTTGGTGGAGATTGTGGACCGGCTGATCACCGGATAGTGGAGTGCTTTCATGTGAATTTGATTGGCATGATGGAAAACTTATGTGATGTGGAATGATTGCATAACATGTTTACTATTATTGTCTTTATGCCATGATAATTGTATGATGTTTGGACTGACGTTATCCAATGGGGACAGATGACAGAAAATTCTTCTTGCTGGGCATTCCAAGCTCATGAAACCTTTTGATGTTGTAGTAATTTCAGATTTGATGTAATAGGGTAGCATGAGTAGTTCAATTGTTTGGAAGATAGGCTTTTAGCCAGTAGCATGATTTGATGTAATTGTAATTTATTAGTTACTTCCACACTCTGATTGGTTTAATAGATGCATTATTAGATTTTTATTTAGCTGATTGTTGTTGTGAACCGCGTTCCATGGTAGGGAACCCGAAGGTCTCACCTCGTGATCTGTGCCACCCACATCAGGATTCGGGCAATGGGATCCGGGGCATGACAATATGCTTCCAAATTGACATAGGATGGGGATTTGTTCCCAACCTCTCTTCTCATCTGTAGACCATAAATCTAAACGTGCCAAATAATCTGGCACTCCAGATTTTGATCCATCTACCCTTAAAATTCTACCCTTTGGTGTTTTAAAATAAAAAATTTGGTTATGGTAGTCTATTTGCACATGATGTGCAACCAGCTAACCATACCCAAAATTACATCAAAATTATGCATGTCCAGCACAATTAGGTCAAATGGTAGTGTGACCCCACCTATGGTTACTAGGCAAGACTCATATACCTTCCTTAAGTATTCTGTCCCTCCAACCGGATTTGCCACTACAATGCTCTTTTCTAACTCCTTCAAAGGTAAATTTAAACAATTTACAAGTGAATGAGCTATAAAAGAATGAGACGCTCCATATCGAATAGAACCTTGGCTAAGACGTGAGAGATGCGAACCGTACCTTCCATAACCTCATTTTGCTGCTATTCCAAGGAAATGATCTTGCCTAGCAGAGTTTGCTGCTGTTGTGGGGCTCCATTCTTGGCACCTTTAGGCTGAGGTTGTGTAATGACCTGAAAATTTTAATAAATGATTTTGGGCCAAAAGTGTGTTTTAAAATTTTTTGAGTTGAGTTGTAATGATTTGGGGGTTATGAAGAAAATTTGCTAAAAGCTGATTTTCATTGGTTAGCAAACATGGGAACTCATATATGAGCACACACCTTATCACCCTCTCATAAAAACCAATCAAGGGTGGGGATTTTCTCATTCAAATAAACCTAAAATCTAGCGTTGAGATTAATTGGGTTGGGGTTAGAGGGTTTGAGTGAACCGTAGAGCTCATTTTCATTTTGTGTTTGCTGTGTTGAGAAGAGGAGAACAAGAAGAGAAGAAGAGAGAGAAGGAGAGCTAGAGGAAGAAAAAGAAGAAGAAGATTGACTTGAAGGTCTGAAGCTCATGCTCATGAGGTAGCATTCACGTTCTTGGCAAGGTAAGTACGTTGTGTACTTCTGGGATTCCATGTTTGAATAATTTTCATGAAGAAAACATGCGTTTGTTTGTGATTCATGATTCTAGAATGTTTTGATTCATACATTACGTGATTTCATATTCATATTTGTGCATTTTATGTCTTGAGATGTAGTTTTTCTCAGTTAATGTTTTTGTTTCATTTTTTGTGTTTGTTTGGTTCTAAATGCATGATGTGTGATTTAAATTGCTAGTGGGACTGATTGATGGGTTTCGTTTTGTATTTTAGACCTAAATTCAACCTTAGGAAGGAGACCAAATAGGATGGATTAGAAGAACACCGAATTGGGGAAAAATCTGGGCTAGAAAAACCCATAATTGCGCTCGTCGGTGGGTGGTCAGTCCAACGGCGTCACCCACCAACAAAGCATAGATCAATTGGACAACTGTCGGAGGTTCGTCGGTCCACCGACGGGACCCACCGACAAGGTAGGGTGTAGACTAGCCTCGTCGGTGGATCGTCGGTGGCACCGATGGATCTGCCAACGAATCGACCACATGAGGGGATATTGTCGGTGGCATGTCAGTCCACCGATGGGACCCACCGACAGGGACTATTGATTTTAGGAGTTTTGGTCGGTGGACTTGTCGGTCCACCGATGACACCTACTGACGGGCGTCAGTGGATTCGTCGGTGTCACCAACAGAACCCACCAATGGGCATTGGACTAGAGGGCTTTGGTCGGGGGATCAGTCGGTGGCACTGACGGAAACCACCGACGAGCGTCGGTGGATTCTTCGGTCCTCCGAAGGGACCCACCAAGGAGCATTTCATTTAATTTTTGGACTCGATCGGTGGACCCATTGCTCCACCGACGGCACCCGCCGACGGGGTCGTTTGAGACAACATGAATAGGGCTTTAGGGTAGGGTTAACACCCAAACTTCACCATTCATGTACATGGAATTGTGGGGATGTTTTATGCTCTTTGTGACTACTCAATGCTAATTATTCTGGGTATACACAAGATGGATTGACGCTTGCATGCTCTTGAGGACATAATCTGTTGTGTGTTAACCAGTGGAATGTGTTTGTTTTCACATGAATATTTAGGTTTAGACATTACACGTTATAGCTTTATACATTATGATGATTGGTTGTGATCATGCATGATATTGTGATGTATGAACTCGATAGGTCAAACAGGAACATCTTATTCCCTACACATGACCCGTAGAATTGGTAAATAGTGATTAATTCCATGAATTTGGATTATGAAGATCAAATACATGGTGGATTATATTATTGATTGTTGTACTGTTCTTCATGAACATTGATACCATGTGATTATAGACATATGTGAAACGCATTGGTTATTTATTTATTTATTTAGTTCCTGCATATGTATAGATGCGTATGGATTAAATGGACCATGTTATGCAATTATGATTATTCTTATGCATATCATGTATTTGAATGTTAATTCCATGCATTAAAAGGACATGCATCCATTGTGGGTCCCTGTGTGAGACCCAGCCTGGACTGATCTTGGCTCCTCTTAAGGAGGACTATGGGATAACGTGAGGATACTTGGACACTAAGGTGAGTGCCAAAAGAGAGACAAGATCTCTAGTGTCCTTGTGTGAGACAATATTCATGGGTGAGGGATTAGCTACCCCAAGAGCCCGAGGACAGCTATATATTGTATTATATATAAAGAGAATAATCTGATTGGTAGGTGTGGTGTTTGGTGATATGCCATGGAGGGAGGTTTACGAAGATGATGCCCTCGAAACCACCGTTGTATTAGAGGATGTTTTGCTCCCGATCCAGGTGGTGGTAGTGTTCCCTCCAAGAGTTGTGACTCCATGTGACTGTGCTGTATACACAGGATCCACTGTCGACCTTGACCCTGTGTGGTTCTTATATCCGTGATAATGATGCATGTTGGTGTAGTGGGATCATGGTGGACATCCAACACCACAATACCCAATCTCATTCATTGCATTCACGTGATTGTAATAGCCATCTTGTTTGGCTAGTAGTTACTTGTTCATATCATTACATCTAATGAACAAACCATTGCATCTACTCATGGAATGGCATGCATCTATGGATATGTATTTAAGTGTCTGAATCTTGGTTAGTACATTGTACTTGCTGAGCGCATAGCTCAGGCCTTTCTGGCTTCCAACACTTCAGGTGACATAGTCAGTGATGCTTGGGTGGATACCTGGATGTCTTGGAGGCAATGACGAGAAGACTTGGCTTTCTTCTGCATACCTGCTATTTTGGACTTTGTGTATTTTGGATAGAATAGTTGGACTCTTTCGGTTAGGCTATGTTTTCAGCCTCTTCTCGTGCGTATGATTATTAATGATGTATTTTTGAACCATGTATCCGTTTAAATTATCTTTATATTTATTTTTTCTTCTGTTGTTGATACACTGATTTTGTTTGGATCTTTTGTTTAGTTGTTCAGTGGTTGCCACCCCCTTGGGTTGTGTGTTTGGAGAAGGGGGTGAGAGTCATACCTTGAATCCTAGGCTCATGGGTTCATGAGACATACCCTGGAATTCGGGTCATGGCAAAGTGGTATAAGAGAGAATGATCCTTAGATTATATCATAGTATAGAAGAGAGATGTGAGTAAGGGGATAGATATATAAGACTGGGAGTTAGGATTGATTTTCAGTTTTGTACCCTTAGAGGTCGCTTTCTAATAGATGTTGAAGGATAGAGAGGTCACTATTCCTGAAGATCTAAGGATTGAACCTTAAGGATGCATTATGTGGTGAGTATACTGGGTTGGAAAGTCCAGTGGGATTTGATAACCAAAGGCTTGCTGTGTGTTGATTTCTAAAACGTATGTAAGTATGTAAAATCTTAACATTGACCAAGTACCTCCATAAGTATAAGGGATGATGTAGTTGCAAATGCATCTATGCCCTAGAATTTATGAAATGGAAGGTGTATTAGTATAATTATTAAGGAAAGATAAAAGATACATTATAAATTATATATAATGGTTTAATCTCAAAAGAATTTCTACAAAATCTAACTGTTTAAGATAAATGATAAGTGAATTAATAGGACCTAGACTACATAAATCTAGTATTCAAGTGTTGTACTTAAGTGTTTTTGAAAAATTTGCTTACTGTGACTGATTTGAAGTGTGATGTGAGTGATTGATTCCTGGATTCTTGTCATGGATGTGAGTGTTCGACTTGATTTCGTGCTGAGAGTTGTGACTTTAGTAGAGATGGAGATGTTGTTGGTTAGTAGGGGATATTGTGAGTCCAATTCTTGGCGGGTGTCACGTGGGCGGGGCTACCTAGTGGGCCGGCCGAGAGAGAAGCTGGCAAGCTACAAATACTGACAGGCTACAGAAGCTCACAGGTCGGAGTGGCACACAAGAGTTCCATATTGGAGCTGAATCATACTAGAACTTTAGTTGACTTGCCTTGATTGTAGAGATTTGAGTGTGCTTAGTAGTGATTGCGTGGTTTTCATAGTGTTGGATGTTGTATGAGTGAGTGATGTTGCTTGAGCTGTTGGACTTACCTCCGTCATTTGAATTCAAAATGATTGGAGAAGGAAGTTCAGGTGTGGGAGATTCGCTGAGGCCAGATCATTATCCTGCTGTGGTGTTGCTGCAAGAGGATCAGTCGAGTGGACTTTTAAGGAGATTCAAGGAGCTGGGACCATCTGTGTATGAAGGTTCGACAGATCTCTCAGAAGCACAAGAGTGGCTGGGTTAGTTCGATCATATTTTCAAAGTGTTGAGATGTGAGGATTTGGAGAAGGTGAGGCTAGACGCTTTCATGCTTGAAGGAGAGGCTGGGAAGTGGTGGATGACCTCACTAGAAGTGATGGGAGAAGAAGATGTAAGTTGGGACAGATTCAAGGGTATGTTCCTGGAAAGGTATTTCTTGAGAAGCTTAAGAGAGGATAAGGGACTAGAGTTCATGAAGCTGAAGCTGAGAGCCATGTCAGTGGCGGAGTACGAGATCAAAGTCACCGAGTTGTCACAGTTTGTGCCATACGCCATGGACACCGAGGAGAAGAGGGCATACTTGTTCAAGAATGGATTGAAGGGAGGCATCCAAGCAAAGTTGAGGGTTAGTGAGCTCACGAAGTATAAGGATGTGGTCAACATAGCTAAGAGATTGGATGAGAGTATGATGGAACAACGAGAGATCCGAGGTCAAAGGAGATTAGAGCAAAAGAGAAAGAAACAAGACAAGGAACATCAAAGGAACCAAGAATATCTACATCAATGTGAGTCGGCACTACGTATGAACCGATGACATCTCTTATATTTCATTTGTAGTCAATCAACCTTGTTGAAGTATATGAAAACTCATCGGAAAGTCGTTGGAAGTCGTCGAAATTTGATTTTCTTTTCTCTATATGTCTTATCTTAACCAAATACTAAAAAAGAAACACTAATCATTTATTTTCATTTTTTTTCCACTTTTTTTTGTTTTTTTCTCTTTTCCTAAAATTCGAAGTTCCAAACACAACCTTTGGGATTTTCCATGTTGGAAAATCCTTTAATGAACTCTTTTTTTATGTTTTTTTTTATTTTTTTACTTTCCATTCGAAAACTTTAAAAAAATTTCCTCTTTTATATTTTTGGGATTTGACACATGGAAAATCTCCTACAAATATTCTTCCCATTATTTTATTTCATTTTCCACCACAAAATAAATTTTTAGTGTTTTTTTCATCCAATTATAATTTTTGTTCCTTTTTCAATAATTAAAAATACCAAAAATAGCCCTTCAACCCCCAAAATCTGGAGTTTCATTAATTTATACTCATTTTGAAATTTTTTAAGTGAAGATTCCAAATTTGATGTCAAAAAAATATTTTGACCCAGAGATTCAATTATTTGGTTCAACCAACTGTGTTAAGGATAAAAGAGTTACTTTTTCTGACAAACTCTGAAATTGCATAAGATTATACTCATTGGAGAGAATTTTGGCTGAGGAATTCAGATTTGAGGTTAAAAATGAATATACGACTGTGGATGGATCAAGTGGGGTATATTAGTGTATTTTGGTCATTTCATATGAATTTTGGGATTTTCAGAGGAAATTAGCAATATGATTGGGAGATAGAAATGCTCAAGCCACCAAAAGTACAAGGATCAAAAGAAATGCTCTCGTACAAATTAGGGTGTTTAAGGTTGCCCTTCTTTGTTAGTCACAAGCGATGAATGAAAAAGACAAAGACATAACTCAATTTTCACGTGTCACGAACCAAACCTAGAGATCTCATTGGAGTCCCTAAATTTAGTTTGTAACTCTCACCCCACATCCAGATGGGAGTAGATAAACGATACATGGCCAAATTTATAAAGTAAAATCCGATAAATTATATAATAATGAAAAGATAGTCAAAATATGGCTATTACAGCCAAAACAGTCATAAAATAGCAGCGGAAGGTAAAATAAAATCCTTAGTTTCATGCTTCAAATCAATCCCTATTATCTACTGAAAATAATTACTGAATTACATCAATAAAACCCTATTACACGTTCTACTAAAAGCATCGAATAAAACCCTAGTAATAAATATTATCTTCAAAGCATCCTTGACCTTCATCTTGGTCCACACGTCCATCATCTATAGGTCCTAAAAATGTTATGCTCGAAAGTGTAAGATACACTTAGCTTATTAAGTAAACAAGTCTAACAATGTTTATAATTGAAGTAGTGACAATGCCACCCTTCAGAGGTAGTCCAAATGAACAATAATGAAAGAATATATATGATGTGTGATCAATATGCAATAAAGATGTGATAAGTGGTCAATGTATGTTAATGATCAATAAGCAATAAATATGAGTGAGAACAATATAGTCCTTCAATAGGACAGCAATGGTTTAAAGAACAATGGTCTCTAAACTCGAGCGAATCACTCAAAGTGTTAGATATCAACAAGAAGATCCACATAAAACACTGAATGTCTAGATTAATGTAATACACACACACACACACACACACAATGATTCATAGGCATAATCAAATCAGCAAACAACCCTAAGGTTCAAGCAATATAAATATGTCATGTCATAATCAATAATGAACAAGTAATGAGTATGCCAATAGTCATGAGTCACAAATAATGATATAATGCAATGCAAGATGCTGGTTCAATTATTAAAGCATGCTGTGCGCCTAAGTATGATCACCACATGTGATTTAAGACAAACAATCTAATATGCAATGCACTGTATAGTATTTGTCTAGTGTAGGTTCTACATATGATCTCAATCTAACTACCCAAGGATGCCTCACAATGTAAACATTCATCCCCCAATACATGGCAGAAATAGTAGATTATTCTATGTGTACGTCATAGTTTCTAGGGGTTTCAACCTAGAGGACAAAAGAGCCTCACCTTATTTCCGATCATAGGAACTAATCCCAAGGCCTCATAATAACATGAATTTTCCTTTGTGAACCATACCTTAGTCGACTTACTAACAGAATTTCACTCATAGGATTCGGATATTGGGCCTCATAAACATGAACCTTCCCTCACTTATCATTTTACCACAAGTCTAGTGGAATATCCCTCTTTATGGAAGAAAACAATAATTGGTTTATTGGGATCGCGACTCCTTTAACACATGCAAATAGATCATCCAAAACTTCTTCACCTATTATGATTTCTAGATCATAATACTCTCGTTATAATCATAATCTCCATTGATACGAAGTTATGAAGGTCAAGTCAATGCATTAAACTGATATAATAAGGTCATTATGGAATAATATAGGCATATGTTGTGCAATTGAGGATGTGCGCATTAACCAACATACGAGGTATGAGTACAATGTGCATTATGATCTAACTAATCATGATGGTAGTAATGTAATCTAATAAGCATGATAGCAATGAACATACAAGTAACTAATTAGCATGGTAGTCATGGATATGTAAGTGATGAGGATTCACATTGAGGTATCATTAGCTCAAGCATACTAGGTATAACATGATATCACATAATCAATAATCATAACAATTAGATCCATAGGGAAAATAGCATTCATAAACAAGTAATATGCATGTATTATGAAATAGGTCAAGTATGTTCATCAAAACATAACAATTAGGATCAATGAGGAAATATGCACATCAAATAATTAGATTCGAGCAAACTAAATGGATATTCCATCTAATTAGGTCATCTTAAGTATGTGTGTGAAATATCATGTCAAACAACCTGACTTTGTGAATTTCGGTAGACCGAGTGATCTACTGGTTAGTCTTGGTAGGGTCTCAATGGACTTTTCGGTGTACCGAATAGTCTATCGAAATCCAAAGATTGGTCACACTATCAGACTCGGTGGGGTCTCGGTATGCCGAGTGTGTCAGTTTGGTACACTTTCCAGTAAGCCTAATTTGGGTCTCTGAGATTAGTGGGACTCGGTTTGGTCTCGTTGGACCATTAGTACAATTTCCAGAATTCAAAATATACTATCATTAGGTTCGGTGGACCTTCGGTATGCCGAGGGGTATGGGAAGGTTCGGTGGACTACTCGGTATGCTGAGGAGTTTGCTGAATCACGGGTTTGGTCAAAAATCCATAAATCGTCATCTTCTTCAACTCTAATGACAAAACATCCTTAAGTAGCTTAGGTTAATATTGAATTCCAAACAAAACCCAATAAAGAGATCATATAAAATAGTACTTTAAATAAACTAACCTTCTCCTACCATTAAAACTTGGAAAACAAGTAAAGTTTTTGAAAAATGATTGAAAAACAATAATGCTCCTAATAGAATCATAAACAATGATATCCTTTAGTACTTACCTTGATCTGGTCATGTGGTGTAGTGAGTACACCTCGTGTTCTTCCTCTTCTTCCTCTTTTTCTTCTTCTCCAAGCAATGAATTAATTTCTACAGGTCCTCGGTTTATATAGAGGTAGATAGAGACACTTAATTAGTAGCTATTAACCTTTAATCTCATCCCTTCATTGGGAGTCAATAATCTAAGCCATTGGATGAAAATCTCAACCCATGTGTGTTAGTTTCTAATATGAGTTTCTTATTATTGTTTGTTAGAAGCTTAGCTTTGAAGTAACCTTTAGTTTCTAGAATCTTTCCCTTTAATTCAATTTTCAGCCCATGTGGGTTTCTAATTATAAGTCTTCTTTCTAGAACCTTAGTCTTTCGTTTAAATAGTTTCTATTTTGTTCTAAAGAGAATCTTATTACTTTTTAGTCTTTTAGTCTCAACCGTTGATTGGGAATTGAATGTTCCTACGAAATTCTAGCCATTGATTTATTTATTGAGAATCTTTCAAGAGCCACAGGTCATAACTTAAGAAGTTATGATTGTGTGTGAAGCACCTAGTTTCCTATTGGTACGACCCGCTAATCATAATCAGTCAAAAGTCAAACATGTCATCCAATTACTAAAGTTTTAATTATTTTAATTACACCCTAACTTCTATATGTTTATTAATTACATATTAACCCCCATTCTTCTATTAATTATGTACTAACCCTATTATTTTTGTTGGGTTATTACAGCACGGTTCACAAAAGGTTTTACTTAAATCAAATCTATCTTCACATATTGAACTTCCAAGATGTCAAAACAAAAGAATAAACTGATCTAGGGACTAGGCCTCTACCCAGACCACAAAATGCAGGGGTTCAAATCATCTAGGAATTAGTCTTTGGCTAGAGTTTAAAGGTATGTTGGTGAAGAATGTTTTGCGGAAGTTCAACGTATGAAAGATAAATTAGACTTCAAGAAAAATTCATCTCGCAAACATGGAGATAAGCGAAGACCGTGACTTACAGAGTCAAATCGAGCGTGAATTCTCATCATCTCGCTAACGTTCATCGCTCCTCTCCGCTTGGATGTCGTCGATGCACGCTCAATGGAGACAAGGGCCATAGCCATGCCCCAAATCCGAGATAAAGGATCTCGAGGATTCTAAGGTAACAACCTCCGGATCCACCACGTGGAAACGGATAACCAGCCACATAAATTGAATACCATGAGACCTATACCATGTTTTATACATTCATATTGATAAATTAGACTTATTACACTATTGTAAACATATTGTATGATTGGTTAAAGTGCACCTACATTACACTTGCACAGTATATGCCCGTTTGCATTATTGACCTTGGGTGGGTCTAATGCCTTGACAATACCCCATAAATTCATGTGTTGAATATTATGGACATACTGAGTGTTATAATGTTGGTGACGAAGTCCTGGGTGGACTATTAATATTTTATTAATGTGTTGAGGGACCGTACATCTCAATAGACCAAATCTGTTTATGGTGAAGTATTTGTTCTGGGTGACATTCCCAGAAATCTGTTTAAGGTGTGGGATATGTTATGGGTGATATTCCCAATATACAAATTAATTGAGTGAATTCTATTAGTAGATCGGCTAATGTATGATTCACAGAGGTAAATCTAGGGGATTCCTTGGGATTCGTCTCTATGATCGAAAATAACAGAGGCGATTGTGACCTCTAGGTTGCATCTCCTAGAAATTATGATGTACACATAGAATGGTCTATTAGTCCAAACAAATATCGGGGGATGTTTTCTTGGTGAGACATCTCGACTAGTACGATTAAGATCGGATGTGGAACATACACTAATCGAATGTCAAACAGCATGCATTAA
>JAUPMG010306062.1:0-16524 GCA_031762675.1 Pachysandra terminalis
TTTTATCAACAAAAATTAAAAAATGGTTATAAAATAATACGATTTTGTTATTTCTATAAATATAATCTTCAACTTTTATTTTATGAAGAATTTCTATTTCAATAAATAACGTGTATATGTACATTTTATTGCCTGGTCATATTTTCATAATCATTTGAACCATTAATAAATTATTTATAAAAAAAATCAGAATTTTCTTTAGAAAAATTGTTGAGTTAACACTTATAATCAGACAATAAAATTCTTTATGCATGATAGCACCTAGGGGTGCAACTTGATTCGGTTTGGTTTAGGTTGTCACCAACCCAAGACCAAACCGACATTAGTGAAGGTTAAGTCAAAACTGAACTGAATCGAATTGAGAACCGAACTTTCCAACCCAAAAACCAAACCGAGTTAAGTCGGATTAATACAATTTTTTCTAGAATTATATATATATATATATATTTTATGTTTTGTATATCATAGTTCGGGTTTTGCTTCGGTTTTAGTTGAACCAAGGCTTCAACCCAAAACCAAACCAATCTAATTCGAATTTATAATTTCAAAATCAAAACCGATCCAAATATCTACAAACCCAACCCAAACCAAACCGAAGTCGGTTTGGGTAGGCTCGGTTTCTGGTTTAACCGACCTAAGTTGCACCCCTAATAGCACCGGTAAAATTTAAAGATCAAAGAATTTGATATCTGAAAGAGCTGAAAGAAGAATCTGAGGCTTACCTTGATCATTTTCTTCCGTCAATGTAGCAAAATTAGTTTTATCATCATTCATGGAAATATCCTCTTGTTTGCGTTGCACTAAAGGAAAATGTTTATGTGCTTCATACATCTCTTGCCCTAACAAGACAATTGGTTTGGTTTCACCACCCGATTTTCTAAATGCATCTTCTTCGGATGCTGCATATATAATAATGAATTATTATAATACTGGGAGTGAATCCAAACATAACTATAGAGAAAACATGATAATCAAAAATTTCGAAATTGACACATAATTTAAAAAATAAAAAATAAATTATATTATGTTTACCGTCAAGAATGTCTGAATCTTTCACAGCTTCTGATGTTGATCCAAAACAACCCAAGAAGGCTTATACAACAACTAAGGAGAATATAATTTGCTGCTCAAGCTCACATTGCAACATGAACATCTCAAATCCTTCTCACCATCATAACCATTTCTTTCACCCATGAAAATAGTGTAATCTTCCTTATTTTTGTTTTTCCAAACGTAACTATTTATTTATGTAACAAAGTATATTTATTATACTAATTAAGAGTCTCATTGATTATAGGAATTGTGATAACCAAGAGTTTTTTACATTAATACTGCAGAATCCTAAGGACACATTATATGAGTCCCACATAATGTATGCCTAAACTAACCTTTGTTAACAAAACGTGCTTAGTTATACTTGTAGGTTATATATAGAAACAAAAAAGGGGTAATTAAGCCACTAAAATGATATTTAAAAAATTAAAGAATTTTTTTTACTAAATGTTTTAATGAAAAGACAAATATAACCATTACTAAATATTATATTACTCAAATGACAGTTAAGGAAGCTGAAATTTATTATAATTAAAGAGGATAAATTAGTAAAAAAACAAACCATAATATGTTTTAATTAAACAAACTTAAAAAATTGGTTCAACTTTTATAAGTAGTATGGTAAGGCTTTAATTACAAAACTAATTTTGTCTTTAATTTCAAAACCGTTTTTTGTATTAATTGAAAACAGTTTCCTGTATTAAATTAAAAACCATTTTGTGTATTTATGTTTGGGCCGTTTTGGTCCAAATGGCTAGGCATTTATTACAGCCATTTAGGCGTCATTAAGGCCCAAACAACTACCTTCCTTGGCCTGTAAAAGGAGGCATCCTCCTCCCTCATTTGCACAACAAGCAAAGGCAAGAGCTCCTCTTCTTTTCTGTGTGTTCACATTTTTTGCTATTTTCTGCAACTGTGGAATTTTTGTTTTACAAGTTCCAATCAAGTGCAACATTCGTCTTCTTCATCCTTTGCCCGATACGACCATATAATCTACTGGAAGGAAAAACCATTGAATCTAGAGGCCAAGCGCTTGACCTGGTACACTACGAAATTGATCCAAAAGGGAGCGAATTTGGTTTCAAGGACAATGACTTTGTCACGCCTTGGTTCATCACAAATAGATAAAGTATTTTATTTAATTTTTTCAGTCTTCTAAACCCAAATTTCATCTATTTCATCTTGTCTTCATCCCTATATTTACAACAACTATGA
Organism: Pachysandra terminalis; assembly: GCA_031762675.1. Classification (NCBI taxonomy): domain Eukaryota; kingdom Viridiplantae; phylum Streptophyta; class Magnoliopsida; order Buxales; family Buxaceae; genus Pachysandra; species Pachysandra terminalis. Next base: position 2,269 of record JAUPMG010306062.1, read on the forward strand.
CTGCAGAGTAAGGCAATGAGGTCTCTTGTGACAAACATGTTATTGACTCATCCTTCGTTAGAAGTTGTATGTATTCTATTCACTCAAAGATATATATTCTATTCCCTCAAAGATATAAAACATCTTCAGTAGATCATCATCAATATCACGTAACCCAAGTAAAAATGATGCAATAAAAATTTTTAAAAATAAAAAGATGAATCAATTAATTTTTTTTGGAGAACATCCAAATAAAATTGATTTACCATCCGATTACTGGACTAGCAATCAAGAATCATGATATATATATATATATATATATATATATATATATAATAATTGCTCATTTTGCAGATGCAAATTGGATTTTACAAAAAGAATACTGAGTTTTAACATGCTTGAACTCAGGAGAAAATATAGCTTATGCTATTCTTGATGGTTTAATGAAATATAAAATACATGATAAAATTATGTCTATAACATTAGATAATTCAAGTAATAATAATGTAGTGGTGAGAATTTTAAAAGATCAATTGTCTTTTAGTCTTGATGGAAAACCCTTCTATGCTAGATGTGCATGTCACATAATTAATTTAATTATACTTGAAGGTTAGGCCTTAATCAAACCACATATAGATATCATTAGAGAATGCATGGCTTTTCTTTTTAGTTCACAGTCTAAGCAACAAGATTTGCATGAGTTGTGTAAAAATTATAATATGAAAGCTAAAATGTTTCCAATGGATGTTAAACATCGTTGAAATTCAACATTTTTAATGTTAGAAAGTGCATTGAATATAAAGATATAATTACTAAATTTTGTAGATTAAAAATGAATGGTTGTTGTTTGACTGATTCAAATTGGAATACAGTTGGTATCTTTAAAGAAATTTAAAAGTCTTTAATGATTGTACTAAAATTTTATCTAGTAGTTATTATCCAACTTCTCTTAAAATAAATATCATGTTTGTATAATATAAGTTTTGTTTTTGCAACATATAAAAATAAACCCGATTTTAATGATATATGTGAAAAATAGTGCATATATTTGTAAAGTATTAGAAAGATATGCCCTGATTATATTGTTTATCAACTATAATGGACCCAGGATTAAACTTAGGTCTAGCACGATTATTAAATGAATGCAATAAAAATATGCAAGTTAATGAAGAAGTTAATATTGATAGTGAAGATACTATTGATGCAACTAACCCACCAACGATATAACGATATTAATGAAATTAGATCATTACTTAAACAGTTTTTAATTAATATCAATTATAATTAGGTAATAATATTACATCACCAGTTCACTCACCTCCACTAATACATAGATTTGATCGATCTTTTAATATACTACACATTATTGGTTTAATGGGAAACCAATCAATGGGTGGTAGTAGTAGTAGTACATATTCGGAATTATCACTTTACTTAGATACTAACATATTAAATTTTAATACTATAGAAAAATATGATAATTTTGATTGTTTGGCCTAGTGGAAAGCAAATACAACTCAATATCCTTTGCTTTTCGCCATGACCCATGATCTACTAATGGTTTCGATGTCTATAGTTGCATTGGAATCAACTTTTAGTGCAAGTGGAAGAGTAGTGGACGAAAATCAAGGAAGATTATTGTTAGAAACTGTGGAGTGTTGCATCTACCTGAAGGATTGGTTCAATGCTGAAGATAGGATGCAAGACGATCTTGATTGGAATTCACTTGAATTACAACTTGAAAATTTAAAACTTCATTCGTAAATTATTTTTATTTTCACTCAATGTAATTTTTAGTTGTACTTTTTTTGGGGTTTAGAGTTTGTAAATAACTACAAATTATAGATATGTGATTGAGTGCCAATCTAGTTGGGATGTGCTCGTACTATAGTGATGCAGTTATCAACCCAAATCCTTTGTACAATTTTGATTTAGTAAATAAAATGCGATTTTTTTTCATTGCTCATACCACTATTCACTCGCTCACTTATATTAGTTAAGTAATATTAGTATATAATTAAATAATTTATAGAAGTTCAATAAATATAATATAAGATATAAATATGAGCAAATATTTTATATAAATTACTTATATAAGTTCATTAGAGTAAGGTATAGATAAGTTGTATATATATAAACTATATTTAAAAATAATAATTAATATGATTTTTATAAGTTTATTTTTTTAATATTATTTTTTGGATAAATTGTAATAATTTATTTAAATTTTATATAAGCTTTGCATAAGTTAAATTTCACATAAGTTATATTTTTTTACATATCTGGAGTGTGTCGGGCCAACGGGCGGCCAGATGCACGCCCAACATGACATGCGGCTCGGCACACCCCCAGTCCATGTCATGGCCCCAAGCCGTATTGGGCCTGGGATTCCAAAAATGGGCACGACACAGTCCAGTGCGGCTTGCGGGCATCCGGCCCCAAGTATGACGGGCCTATGCTAAACGGGCTGCGGGCCGTGCCGTGCCGGCCCATTTACACGCATATCCGTGGATGGTAAAATACTCGGATCCATTCAACATTTGCCGCCAAAAATCCATTCCCGCCATTTGCCACCATTTTTCCCGCCATTAGAATTTCTTTCTCCCCCCTCTTTCTATCTGAAAAAGGATTAAAAAATTTGTATACAAACTGTTTCGGAATCCAAACCGGCAGAAGCCATGAAAGCAACCCGAAGCTCAAACAAACGAAAGCATCAATCCTCATCCGATCCCGTCACAGGGATCGTCACTCGTAGCAAGTCAGAGATCTTCCTCCACCGCAACAGATCCGGTCGCGCTCGATTCAGTCGCAATACTCGTCCTAACGACAACTCTAATCTTCAACAAACTGATTGGCGCAAGTTGCGCAAAAGCCCTAGATTATCGAACGAAGAAGCTCTTGACGATGATATTGCTCGAATATCCATAAAGGATCTCCGAACCAGAAGGGTTTTCTCTCCTCCTTCGGTCTCTACGAATGGCTGTTCCGAAGACTCAAAACTCCAAACGTCTGGAACTGAAGGTATTGAGAAGTTCGACTCAGAATCTCCTTACAATGCTCAGATTGAGAATTTTGGAGAACCCCAATTCGGCGAAAATTTTGGAAAGGCTGATTATATTACGGAAGAGCAGAGAAGTAACGAAGATGGAGAGGTTTCATGTGGAGTTGATGGTTCAGTAGAGAATTGTGTTCAGACGACTCCTCCGGATACTGATATATTCTGTAAATCCGAGGTTGAACAAAATGGAGGAAACCCTATTGGGTGTGGTTTACAGAGCAGAGATCATACCAAGCTTGACAAGAGCTATAATCCCAGTTATAGGAGTAGGATGGTAAGAGAAAACCCATTTCTCAACTTTACTCTTTTCTTTTTCTTGGCACAGAAATTTTCAGTTGATAGATCGGTTATCTTATTGTTATTCTATTGTTCATACTTCTATATATAAGCAATTACTCTGTTATGTATGAAACATGAGGATATTCCTTTTATTATGTCGTTTCATTTACATCATTAGTAATTGGGTTTGTGTTATGTGCCTAACCGTTGTTCCAAAAGCCCTGGGACTTGTGGAAACTCATTTGGTTAAGAACTTAACACTTGGGATTGTAACACCACTACGCTTCCGTAGCCGTGGCACTTGGGATTGTAACACCACTACGCTTCTGTAGCCGCGACACTGACCCGCCTGTAGCCCGCCCCCCCCCCCCACCCACCTTCTTGGTGGCTCCACTCATCCACCTATCAGTATTCAATGACTTGACACTATACCCATACATAGTACCAAGGCATTTTAATCCAGCCTATATTTGCTTCTTTCGTGACTTGAACCCGTTACGTGGCGATAGCTCTGATACCATTTGTTATGTGTCTCACCGTCGTTCCAAAAGCCCTGTGACTTGTGGAAAGTCATTTGGTTAAGCACTTTACTCTTAGGATCGTAACAGTTTGATTTGCAGAAGATGATATAATTTATGCTACCTTACTTTGTCCTCAATGTCATGAATTTTTTTTTATTCCAAATTGATTGAGCGCTGATGTTCTAGAATTGGACAATTATTAATTGAGTGATGTCCTTTTGCCGTTTTATTGCCTCTGTGATATCTCCTAATGTGAGTGTGCCAATGGTAATTTGCAGGGGGGTCTTATCCCGTGTTCCCGGTTGAAGCTGTTTAAAACTCCTAATTCCTTCAGCTATAGAAGATTGCTTCCATTTCTTATGGATATTGCAAAAGATAATTCTAGTAACTTCTTTGATCTTTCCCATATTCTACTTATGGTCAACTAAACAGTATGAAGTAATAAGCTTACTTTTAATGGAAATTAATCCTTGCAGGTTCTTTTGAAATTTTTCCACGCCCAAAACTTCAATGTTATGTGGAGGGAAGGCCACTCCCGTCTCGCTCCCAAGACAGTTCCATAGAGGGTAACAAGGACCCTAGTTCCGATTCTCCTCAAATTGCAAAATCAAGCGAAACAGATTCCACTTCTACATCATTAAATGTTGAGGTCTCTTGTGTGGAATCTACTGAACAGCTCATTAGTGAATCTTGCATGAGACATCCCCCCAAGCTGCATCTTGTTTCTCCAATTCATGATCTGACAGCCATGATACCATCTGATTCATCACAAGTTCAGCAGGTCGCATCAGAAAATTGCAGAAGGTTGAAGCCTGCTGGTGATGCTATAGGTTCTATTACTGGAGCAGATCCAGTAACCAAGTCACTATTTTTTTCTCCCATTAGTCCTGAATTTTTGTCTGTAGAAGAGGGTGCTTCGGATTCCCCTTCTCCTTTGTCTATAGAAGTTGAAGAACACTGCATATCTCCATTATCAAACGTTAATACTGATGCAAAGTCTCTTGATTCCATCAGCTTGCACCAAGATTCAACCCAATTAGAAGTATCTGCTTCCTCAGAAAGGCCTGTTCCTGTTGTTGGTCTTGCAAAGGGAATTCTCAAAAGAAATCCCAGAGGATGCAGGGGACTCTGCACATGTCTGAATTGTGCTTCATTTCGTCTCCATGCAGAGAGAGCATTTGAGTTTTCACAAAATCAAATGCAAGATGCTGAAGAAGTGGCTGAGGAGCTGATGAAAGAATTATCATGCCTGCGAGATATATTGGAGAAATCTTCTGGTGGTTCAAGTGGTTCAAATGATCATGAAGCTGTTCAAGCCAGTCAGGTAGATTTGACATGAGCTTTAGATGTCTCTCTGGTTTGTTACTTTTCTTATCGGTCCATCCGTGACTGATTGATTAGTATGTTATGGTATTTGTAGTAGAATTTCCATTTTTGTGTGAAGCTCTCCTGAATTTATGTTAGGGCTAGTCTATCTGTCTTTTACCCCCTGTTCTTAGTATTTCGTTATTTATTTGGCCGTATCATCTACTCAAGGATCTCTTTATTTTTCATGTCTTGGTAACAAATACAGATTGATGCGGTGAGACAATCAAAAGTTTCTCCATGTTGTTGTTGTCACTATGACTGAAATTCCCTAAAGCCTAGAATGCAAGTTGTTAGGGTTGTCTTGAATTCTTGTGGGTCCATAAATTATAATTTTTTTGAGGAAAAATTTTGCTTTTTTATTTAAGAGTGTTTTAGGCTTCCTAATGGGAATATGATCTATGAAAGGGTTCTTAAGTTTAGGATCTTAATGAGAGGCTTTTGGGTGTATACTATTGTTCTTTGGAGAAAGGTTTGCTCTTAAGGTTTAGAGTGTTTCTTGGGGAGAACGTTGAGACAGCCTTGGGATGACTGCCTCTTCTTAAGAGTGTATTTTCTGAATTGTGGAGTATGATTTTTGTTTAGAGTGTCCATGTGGCTTTTTGGGTCTAGGCTGTGTATGAGAGTTCTTTTATGTTTTAATCTACATATCTCCATTGCAGCAAAGTTCTTGGATTGTCTCTCTAGATGATGTAACCCTGTTTTATGTGAACCACAAAATCCTTGTGTGATTGTTTGTTGCTTCTTTATTTTCTTTAGTTATTTTTCATGCATTATGTATCCCATATCAAGGCAGTTTTGCCTAACACAAGTAATGTTGTTTGCACTTTGCACAAACATTCTCGCACGACAACTGAGGAAAGGGGTTGGGAGTTGAGCAGCTTTTGTTGATACCTCTAGATCCTGCTTTCCAATAATAAACATTGATAAGCTAATTCAGCAAAAAGTGCACTTTTTTGTTTTTCCAATACTACACATTACTTAAAGCACCTTATCTTGCTGAAGAATTGTCTACTGGACCTTAAATCATAGCTAACCCAAAAACTCTTGGTCTGTAAATTTTTTGTTTCTTTTACATATTCACGCATCGGTGAGAAGGTGAAAGTCTACGCTTGATAAAGCCATGAGTTCGCAAAGAAGTACCTTGATGGCTAGGCAACACTCTGCTCTCAAATATTATCTAATATTTGTAGCTTCTTTAGTTATACTACTAGTGTTTAACTGTTTACTGTTTAGGCATTTGCTATGCACGCATACATGTTTTGATTTAAATAATAATGATGTTGTGATCTTGATATTTGTTTATTTAAATTGTTATTTTCAGATTTAATATTCTTTTATCATTAATGACACTTGAATTTTGTGTGGGAAACAAAAGATGGTTCAGGCTTCATATCTACAGAACTTGGCATCCTTGCTTTATATAGATGATGCCTCATTTCCCTTGTGTTTGTTAGTTTTTACAGTATTTGCTTAAACAAGTAGAGAATGTAGTCAACTGCTGCATCTAATCTGAATGTAACTGGTCTTCTGTGCAATATTAATAAGCTATGCTTTATAGGGTGGAGTGCTTTGATAATTATAGTTCTACTTATGCAATAGCTCTTGTTCATTTTGCTGGACTATATTTTCTGGTTCAACTGATGATAATGATTCAAAAAAGGAATCGGATGCATTTTGGGTGGGCGTGATTTACAAGGTGACAGTGTATTGTTCTGACCCTTCATGGATATATATTGGTTATGTAATGTGTTGCACAACATAACTGCATAATAAACTTTTTATTTGGCACATTTAGGGCAAGTGAAGTTAGACATGTTCATGTGTACAACCTTGTCTTCAACATATGTTGACAAGCATGTTGTGTCAGACACTTTGTTGACCCACCATTGGCCACTGCTAATCGATCTGGTAAGGCCAGAGATCGATTTTTCTGGCTATCAAATAAGAAAGTGATAGTCTACAAATCTTGTTGGGGGAACATTTGTTCTTGGAGTGCTAAACACCAATTACTCTAAAAGCTCAAGCTGTTAGAGAAAGGCACAACAATGTATATCAAATGGTTCAATACCCTCCCGCACGTGCGGGCTCCGCACGGGACAACACATCCGGGGGATAACACAGGGCACCAAGGCAAGCACACACGCACAGGAATAGCACAACCGTGAGAGAATAAACACAAATATAGGCCCTCAAGATTTGCTTACTTGACCTCCTGCTCTGATACCATGTTAAACACCAATTACTCTAAAAGCTCAAGCTAATGTATATCAAATGGTTCAATATGGAGAAACCTTTAATGGCTCTTATATAACACTACAGCACACAACTCCCCACCCCCCACCCCCCACCCCACTCACATGGCCACTTGTGTATCTTGTCTGTTCAAAAGGGGAAATTTTTGATAGACCTTCCCATAAAAATATTTCTAATTTGTATATGATGACAGAAATGTGGTCAAATTTCAATCAAGTACTCTTATTTGCCTTTTTTTTCCCATCTATTTAATCCTTACCATACAAAGAATTTTCCTAATTTGTATATGATGACTGAAATGTGGTCAAATTTCAATCAAGTACTTCTATTTGAATGCAGGTTGAAGGTGCTTGCTTGAAAGCCTCCAAAGCAGAAGAATGGGCACGATGGCGCCTAGGACAAATGAATTATGATCTTAGCATTCATTGCAGAATGATAGTAAGTGTGTGTGTCTATCTTGCCTTCTTTTTCTTTTCTTTTTTCTTTTTTCGAGTCTTTTACAAGTGTTATTCACTAAAGAATAAAGATACTGTTTTCATCGAGGATTTGTTCCCTAACAGTGCTTGCAGCGGCCAAGGGTGAGGTTTGCCAATAATGTTGAAGAAAAGGTTATTCCAAAGATTTGAGATTTTCAACAGTTCCAAAATGAGACAAGATAATGGTTGAAGGATTCACTGATACCTTCAGTAAGAATGTCACTGATTTGTTCATACGCATGCTGATAATTACATATTGAGCATGTTTGGCTGCAGATGGAATTTTTAATGTACAGGTTAAAAGTTTGCTCCAGCTCCATCTTCTGTCTCATGGGGAGTGAAGTAGAAAGGGTCCGCGATCAGCAAAATGGTTTGGGTGCTTACCTTTTAAGCAGGTACAGTCTGGAGCTGGAGCCCATGGCATGATCATTTCACAGAAACAGCATGCACCCAGGAAAGGGATTCAGTCCTCCCATTAGGTTCTCATCCGCAGAAATGTTTGCTTGTCTTCAGCCAAATACACTATTAGTCACTTTTAATTCTCAAGTTATGAAAGGTGATCATAAATTCAATCTTATATTTGACTTTAATGTGTCAAGTGGTTGTTTTGAGTAGCCCTTTATTGCAGATTTCTCATGTTAAGTAGAACAGAACTTAAGTAGAACAATGGAATTTGGAAGTTCATATATAAGATTTGGAGTTTATTTCCACCTTGTATTTCTGTTTTCCGGATTCTAAACTTTTGACTTGACTCAAGAATTAGAAAGTTGGTGAAAACCTTCCTTAGGGCGTGTTTGGCGTCGCTTCTAGGAAGGAGAAGCGATTCTTTTAAAATTGATTCTTATGAAGCGCTTCATAAGAATTGCTTCAGAGGAATAAAAGATGTCTGGTAAACACCTATTGAAAAAGCGCGTTCTAGTTAGATTTGTGAGAAGCTTGTGCAAAGTAGGAAATCTATATTCAGTAGAAGTTTTGTGAAGTTGTTAAGGGGATATATAAGACCAATTTTCATTTGCGAAGATAACATGGGTAAAATAGGTATTTTAAAAGTTGTATATGGGGCATATCACTAGACATATTTCATTCGTATAGATACATGGGTAAAATGAGTATTTTAATAGTTTTAAAGGGGCATATAAGACCATAAGACATATTTCATTCATGTAGATAGGTATTTTAAAAGTTTTAAAGGGAAATAAGACATATTTCATTAAAACCTCAAATTGATTCCCGCAAACGTGATTTCAAAGCAGGAAATAGTAACTTCGAAAAAATCAATGTTTGGATGAAGAGATTCTTGTGGAATTGCTTTCACTTGCATTTACTAAATGCTTATTTATTTATTTGAAGTGCTTTTGGACTCAAGAATCACTTCTAGGGCCTAAAAAAGCAATGTCAAACACACCCTTATACAGATAAAACTAATAAAGCAAATCAAGCCAACAAACAAATCAAATAACACCCATCAAGCAATTCCTTGGGTGTGATTGATTGAGTTGTAATCTTATTATAAATTACTCTCATCCCTAAATTGTAGCCTCCATCTTCTCTTGTATCCCCAAACTGTAGCCTTAATCTTCTCACATAAAGTAGTATAAATAGAGAAGGGAACTTATGTTGGGATCATAGTTTAAAATTTCACCGATTTTGGATTGTGCTAGACAAAATCCAAAATGGCATTTTTTCATACTGAATTATTTCGCAAAATAAATGATCGAAATGGTTGAAATTTCGGCAAAATTTTTGTACTTAGCCTAGATTTATTTCGCCCGAAATGTGTACTTTATCTTCAAAAATTTTCAGCCGAAATAAATCCTAAAATCCACTTAAAAGTAAAAAAGTAAGAAAAAAAAGGTAAATTACATTCACACCCCTTGAGTTTGGCATAATGGCAACAAGTACCCCGTAAACTTTGGCCATCACAAACACCTCCCCTCTAGTTTAAAAGTATGTTACAACAAACCCCTTCCGTTAGTAAATATCAATAAAGTAATGGAACATTTGATTTTTGCTTAGTGCAGTATATTTTATGGACAAAAATACCCTTGTATACCTTGTTTAATAATCTTAAGAACAAAATAGATGCTTATATGGAAGAAAAAAGAAGCTTAGTATCAATGAAAACTATGAAAACCGCATTGATTTCATATAATTATATGATAAAAATAAATAATAATAATAATAATAAAAAATAACAAAAAATAAAATTAGAAAATAAATAATTAAAAAATGGTTCATATTTATTACAATTATCATTGACTGAGGGGTATTATGGTCAAATGATCAGTTTCCGTTACAGATCGTTAGACCCCCCTCTAGTTTGAATTTGAATCCAATATATTTTGGATACTTATATACTTTTTGAATGTTGTAACATAAATGTGTATTTATTAGTTGTAAGCTTTTGTATTATTTAACATTATTAATAAAAATATTATTTGTTGTTTTTTTTTTTTTTTTTGAAATTTGTATGTTCATAAATAATATATACTTTAATGAAGATCTCACTTTTTATTGACTAACTTTATTATTTAAATTTTAGAGGTTATTACTTGGTACTTATTAAAAAAAGAAAAAAAAAAGAAAGAAAGAAATTGACTAAAATTATACATATATTAAAATACTTTAAATAAAAAAAGTGAATTTATTTTGGCAAATTTCGGACCATTACTTCATCTAATTATTTAAATCAAGAAAAAAATTCCACCGAAATTTCGCCAAAATATCTGAAATTTCGGATATTTCAGTTTCGTTTAAGCCTCTGAAATCCTTGAAATTTTTCGAAATTTTAAACTATGGCTGGGATCATCCTAGAATTGCACAATTCATCTATTCTTCCTTTCATCTCGCTGTTTTGTTATGGTATCAAAGCCATCTGGGCAGCATTCAAAGTGCCCAACCCTTGATGATGGATCTCGTCTCTTCGTTCTAATCAGTCGGTAGTTTTCTATGGTTTTCTTCAAGTCAATAAAGTTTATGACTCTTGTCAAATGGGTAAGAGCAAGAGACTTCCATTTTATCCATCTAATAGATAAACAAACTCCCCACTATCTATGATTCATTGTGACATTTGGGAACTCGCACCTGTAGCTTCTGTGCTTGGATACAGATATTACATACTCTTTGCTGATGATTTTAGCTGCTATAGTTGGATTTACCCCATGAAAAATAAGTCTGATAGTCATGCTTGTTTTATTCACTTTCACAATATGGCACACTGTGAAATGTTTCCAATGCAATGGAGCACGTGAACTTACAGTAGGTGCGTTCAAACGTTATCTTGATGATAATGGAATTATTCTTTAGATTTCTTGTCCTCACACACAGGTACAAAATGGTCTAGCTGAGAGGAGACAGAGATATATATCACAGAAATGGGCGTCACCCTAATGGTTCAAAGCAACACTCCTAAGAAATATTGGCTCGAAGCTTTCTCCTCGGCAGTTTATCTAATCAATCGCCTCCCAACACCTGTGTTACACGACCAATCTCCCCATGAGGCCCTCTTTCACAAGCGTCGAGACTACTCATTTCTGCATGTCTTTGGATGCCAATGTTTTCCGTATTTGTAGTTGTACAAGCAAGACAAACTAAGCCCCAAATCACTGTCATGCGTGTTTATCGACTATAGTCCCCATCACAAGGGCTACCGTTGCCTCGACCCCACTACAAGACGTATTTATATCTCTAGACATGTTATCTTTGACGAATCTACATTTCCTTTTGCAGAGACATCAAACGCTTGATCTAGCAGCACATCGACGACCACCTCCTCAGTAGTACATCTACCACTTGTACGAGCCTCACCCCCACCACTTGATATCTTCATCTCTCAAGAACAAAATAAGAATATGAAGAACCTTGAGTCATCCACTACTCTACCCTCCACTTCACCACACTCTAAAGCAGTACCTTCTTCATTATTGTCATCACTAGCAATATCTCCCATAGTTAACCTCCCTACATCCTCGATCCAAAGTGTGTCAACATCACAACCAATGACTCAAGCAAGGCCAACAAATCCTCCTTGCCACTCCATGGTCCTTCGCAATCATGATGGCACCCGCCGATCAAAGCTCTACCTAGCCACCAAGCATCCTATGCCTGCAGCATTTATGGCACACTCCATTGTTCCTTTTGAATCCATGACTTACAAACAAGCCTCCATTGATCCAAAATGGGTCGCTGTCATGAATGATGAATACAATGCTCTTCATCAAAACAACACTTGGTCTCTAGTTCCCCATAATCCTAACATGAATATTGTCGGCTGTAAGTCGGTGTATCAGATAAAACAATGAGCATATGGGACCATAGAATGTTACAAAGCTTGCCTTGTTGCAAAAGGTTTCCATTAGCAGGAGGGTGTTGATTTCTTTGAAACCTTTAGTCCGGTAGTCAAACCTGCCACCATTCGTACCGTTCTATCTATTGTTGTGTCTCGAAGTTGGACTATTCACCAACTAGATGTCAAAAATGCATTCCTACATGGCCTATTGCATGAAGAAATCTATATGCAACAACCACAGGGGTTTCCGGATCCTTCCCATTCAACTCATGTATATCATCTCCACAAGGCCATCTATGGTCTTCAGCAAGCCCCACGTGCGTGGTTTCAACGCATCAGCTCGTTTCTTCTTCACCTTAGGTTTCAACCAAGTCAAGCTGATTCTTCCATGTTTGTCCATCGATCTACTCATGGCATCATTGTATTATTACTCTACGTTGATGACATCATTCTAACCTTTGACAACAACTCCCGTATCTTCTCCTTCATCAAAAGACTTAGTCAACAATTTGCAATGACAGATTTGGGTGATCTCAACTCTTCTTAGGCATAGAGGCAAGACATGTCTCCTCCAACATGGTCCTCACTCAAACCAAGTACACACTCGACTTGCTCACTCGCACAAATATGGATGGTTCAAAGCTGTGCGCAACACCAGTTACATCTAGCTCCAAACTCTCTTCATCTAACAATATTCCGTTCACCGATGCAACCAAGTACCGTAGCATTGTTAGTTCCCTCCAATATCTTACACTCACTTGACTAGACATCTGTTATGCTGTAAATCAAGTTTGTCAGTTTATGCATGCCCCAACTACAATCCATATGGAAGCTGTGAAGCGTATTTTACGGTATCTTAAAGGCTCTCTTAGCCTTGGTTTAACCATCTCCCCTGCTCCTTTAACTAAAGCTGTGGCCTTCTCCAATGCTGATTGGGTTGAATGTCCTGATAGTAGACGCTCCATGTCACTCCCCGAATCTGAGATATAGGATCTCGAGGATTCTCAAGGAACGACCTTCGGATCCAACACGTGGATGCGGTTAACCAATCATAAGTTGACCTCTTATCAAGGTCATCAGAGCGTACATAATGATAACATCGAAAGTCTAATTAGTTTAAAACCAACATCTGTAAAGTTCAACTAACTATTACAAGTCTACTCTCATGGGGTCAAAACAAAATCATGATAACTAAAATAAACTTGTTCCAAAATCTCATCAACTGCAGTAAATTAAAGCTCAAGTCTCTCCTGAATTTTTTCCCGACTGGTTCTACTCGTAGCGTTCACCTGTAGGAATATAGGGTTAGCCATGGGCCAGTAGAGATAATCCAATAACCTACAGCAACTACTTCTATAGAAAATTAACCATGCATTTCACACAATTCATAGAAATAGTTAACTTCCCAAGGTTTTATTATGTTATACAGCATCACATGTTATTCAGGTAGAAACACACTATAAGCATCATATAAGTCATATAAATTCCTAGCATAATTAATCTCATATTAAGCATAAGTCTTATCAACTTTTCCCTCATGATCAATATGAATCACATCATTCAAACTAGTATTCACTAACACAATTCAGTATTTCCTAATTCCATAGTCCCACTATGAGTCACAATTACATGATCCCATCATGTAACACAAAACACATGGATACACCATGTCACCCACACATGCACCCGTACACTATCATCACTTATCACATTAGACACATGGTCCCACCATACTCTAATTAATACCCATATGATTCCATCATATAACACCACCACATGGTCCCACCATGTCATCCCATAATCCATTCTTTTAGGGACTTGCACCCAAGGTAGAAGACACCAATCTATACGGCCAATCCACATGGTCCCACCATGCTTCTCGCACAATCACATTACACATATATGACCATAATATAAAGAATACAATCATCAAACAACAATTAATGCAATGCAAGATAATGAATGATATGATGCAACAATGATTTATGAGTGTTAATGATGCATATGCAATGCACAAACAATTCAAACAATCAA
>JAUPMG010306073.1:0-16524 GCA_031762675.1 Pachysandra terminalis
TTTGATATGGATCCGCGATTCAGAAATGAATCCCGAAGGTTGCGCCTCGAAATTTGGACACTTTCCACATGGAGAGTTGTGTCAGGTTTTGGGGCGTGACATGAGGTTGAGGCATCCATGTTCGGACTGATTTACATGAGAAAAGGTTTTTGTGAACTATTTCACACTTCCCTAGAGTACATCATGGTGGCGGGCGAATTTCCTTATATGGGAAGCACTCCAGAGACAGTCAAATTCTGGTATAACTTCTGGCATGATGCTTATGCATTTGTCAAGGTTAAAGCATCAAGGTGCCGCTAGTTGTGATTCCTAGTAAGCATCCCAGGCTCAAGCTTCCAAAACGTCGTGGCAAGCGAACTGAACCCTCAATGAGCGGTACCCACAAGGTTTCCATGAAACAAGCCAAAGCCGGGTTCTTGTCCGCCTCGCATCAGGTGACTGCTTCATCCGGTCTATAGGTAATATTCCTCATGCTTATGTCGTTTTGACGTTACCTTTTGTCCTTTAGTCTCATGTCTATTTATATATATACGTGTTCATATATGTGCAATCTCCCTTAACATTTGTTCCACTTTTGGATTTATCTAAGACGTTTTTTTTTTAGGCTCAGACCTCAAACCAAGCCAGCTTGCTTCCTGATCATGTTTGTTTCCCAGCAGGAGAGCCCCACTTCCCAAGACCCCGAAGAAGGAGATACTTCTGTCGATGAAGGAAGTCCAAGAGAGGGAAATGTCGACGAGGAAAGTGAGAGTGAAGGTCAGGGGCACATCATTGGGCATACCAATCCGGCCTTTGACGAAGATTGTCCGCTTGTTACTTCTCCAATAGGCATGACTACTGTAGCGCTTTCACCCGATGTTTCTCGCACATCTTCCTCGGTCAAAGAAGGTAACAAGTCATGTCATTACTTCAAAATGCATACTCATTGTGTTATCCTCATCGCCATTATACGAATTGTCACACGTTGTTACACATCATGTATTTATTTATTATTAAATTATTATTATTATTATTATTTTAGGAGAAGATAGCCATCATGAATGTCCTCCTACCCCGGCATGGGAGATGCCACAGACTGCCCATTATTTGAAAGGGAAGCAACTCCTGAGACTTCGCAAAGTAAGATGAGTCCCATACCGTCAGTCGCTCCTCTTCCAAGGGTGCTCAATGCCCTTACAACTTCAGCAATTTCAATGAGAGAAATCCAAGAATAGACAAAGGGAGAAGGAAGAATAATACTCCTAATGCTGTTGTGGTCCCTCCTTACGTTAAGCAAAGAAAGACATCTCCAATCAACTTAGTGCCTCCCGTGGATCATGTAGGACCTTAGCATTCCAGTCATTGATGCTTCATCACTAGGAGGTGGTGACATCACCACTTCGCCACCCTCTTCTCCCATGGTTCAAGTAGAGATTCATTCTACCTCGGAGCAAGGAGAGTCACCCTCCATGCTTGTTCCAGATGATCAGTCTAATAGTCTTTTGAGCGAAGAGTTGTTGGGCGTGGAAGGCGCAGACACTCATATTGACCCGGTTTTACTCCCTATTGAATCGTATCCCCGTTCCATGCTGATCAACAGCATTAACATTCCTGTCGCTTATGGCTCACTCCTTCGGAGCATCATTAGTCGCCATGGTGACCTAGGTTTAAGTATAACTGTTTCCTCACGAAGGAGCCTGAGTTTCTTCTATACGACTATATGCTCTATAGTTTGGTGTCTTCAAAAGACACCATTGTCCGCGTTTTCTTTGGATGATATTCATGAGATGCAAAAGGAATTGGAGGATCCTATTGCCGTGGGGATGAGGTTGGAGTGGTTGGTTTCCCAGCTGTAGAAGATTGACACGGCCTTGGGGTACATTACACGATACAAGGAGTTGAAGACTCCTTTCGTCTCCTGCAAGGAATTGGAGACTCGCGTAGCTGCCCATAAGTCCAAGGTTGAGACATTGAAAGCCCAGCTTTTGGAAGCAGAACAACAGTTAGATATGTATAGCGCGAGACTCGTTGGTGATGCAAAGGAGTTGTCCTTTATCCGATCATGGCTTGAGAGGAGTGAGTTCACCCGGGGAACTCTATCGGCCAACCTCTTAGATAGGGCTTCTGGTGGTAGTTTGCCTTGATCGTTGTTATGGTTCTGCCCCCCTCATTTTGTTCACAAGTAGTGACGGGGATTGTACTTTGTCTAGTACTTAGCTTGGTATTAATATGTTTATCTCCCGTTCTTTTATATCTATCTATCTGTCTATATATATATATATATTTTAATTTTTTGCAAACAAACAATCAATGTCATTAGAGAAGCACGTTTAAAAAAAATGAGTTCCTATATAAAAGAAGGATGAGGGGTCTAAGGAAAACATACCTTGTCCACATTGCCCCCTATCGTTTTTTTAGTGTGTGTGTGTGTGTGTGAGAGAGAGAGAGAGAGAGAGAGAGAGAGAGAGAGAGACTCAAAATCTAGTCGTGTGAAGATAATGGCACACAATGGCGACTTAGGAGACGTCTAGGGGGGTTTATCCCCCTCCTCCCCTAGAATATTGTAGGGCTGTCTCTTTGCGCCTACACGAGTTGAAAGAATCGGGCACGCTCAATCCCGCACGCCTCGAGGTTCATTGGCCTCACACTATCCCAGTGCTATGAGAGGCAAGGGAAACTTTGTTAGGAGCTTTTCCGACATTCTTTGAGGCTTTCCCAATGACTAATTACATATCCTTTCGTAGGGTGATGTGGGTGAATTACTTTGTTCTAGTAGAAGGGATATCCTAACTATCTCTGGAGGGGACAAACTCATACTACAAAAGTCTTTTTCGTCGTCTGTCGCTTGATGGCCATTTTCATTGCCAATTCCTCGATGAAGCTTTGTTTTACCAAGCGAGAGGTTACTATGGGGAGTTGGAAAAGGTTAAATGGGAACAAGGGAACTGTGAAAATATTCTCTTGGCCATCAGAATGGACCCTTCTTATCATGCGACGTCTGCCTTGGAGACTCGAGCACGGGTGCTGGAACATCAGATGGGGGGCATGCCGAATGATGTTCATCGTGCTCAGCTAAGAGGTGAGGTGCGTGTTATCCGTCGAGAGGCTGATCTATATAGTTTGATAGGGGTAAGAGAGGACGTGGCTAATCGTCGCCGGATTTTCTTTGATTGCCTCTACGGTTTGAATATTTTCAAGGCCCAAGTGCTATTATACTTTGGTGAGATGCCCGAAAATTCGCTGACATAGATGACGATAGTGACGAATAGGGGACGTGCAGTACTCTATTGATCTTGGTTGTTAGTATTTTTTTAATTTTTATTTTATTTTTTTACGTAGGGACTTCGTGCGACGGCATAAGATATCTGTTATGTTAGTGTTTTTTTTTGTGTGCGAGTAAAATGAACTTTGTATTGCAAATGAAAGAAAGAAGAGAGGTCGCTTTTTTTTTTAACTAGCTCCTTGCACATAATAACAACCTACTAGGCACATAACTTTTACTATTTAACTGAAATACACAAAAAAAAGGATACAAGATTCACTTTTCGTTAATATGGTCTTCATAGTACAGCTCGATCCACTTAGCATTAATGGGGTCATTGAGAGGCGTTTCGTCAAGTTGACTCAGAAGTTAGTACCCACTCGTGGCGACCTCGCGCATGACATACGGGCCTTCCCAGTTTGGAGTGAATTTTGGGGCGGATAGATTGGCACATACATGTATAATCGCCCTCAAAAATTTATCTCCCACCTTAAAGTCATGATTGCGCATCATTTTGTTATAGGCTCGTGAGAGACGGGCTCGATACGCAATGGCCTTGTCCTTACGGCCCCTTCTTTCATCAATTAAAACCAATTCTCTAACCCATCCATTGACCTCGTCAATGTCGTCACCTTCTTGAGCTGCTGCTAAGGCTTGTCGGGTGGAGGGAACCTATATTTCCACCGGTAGGATGAAAGTCACTCGAGGCCATGATGGCTGTGAACCCCGACAAGAACTTCGCGGTTAAGCATGCTCGGGCGGAAGTAGCACTAGGATGGGTGATTCCCTGGGAAGTGTGATTTATAGGGACCTCCAACGTCTAAAAGTGCCCTTGACGTTTTCGACCACTCAAGTTGAAAGCTTCACCGTCCTGAGCACATCAACGTTCCAAAATGCTCCAGACAACCAAGTTGAACACTTCAACGTTCTGATGTACCCCGGACGCCCAAGTTGACAACCTCAACGTTCCAAACTGCTCCAGACGACCAAGTTGAACACTTCAATGTTCCAAAGTATCCCGGACGCCCAAGTTGAGAGCCTCAACGTTCCAAATTGCTTTGGACGACCAAGTTGAACACTTCAACATTCCCAGCGTTCCAAACTGCTCCGGACGACCAAGTTGAACACTTCAACATTCCGATGTACCCCGAACGTCCAAGTTTAGAATCTCAACGTTCCAAATTGCTCCAGACGACCAAGTTGAACACTTCAACATTCCGATGTACCCCGGACGCCCAAGTTGAGAACCTCAATGTTCCAAACTGCTCTGGACGACCCAGTTGAACACTTCAACGTTCCAAGACACCCCGGATGCCCAAGTTGAGAACCTCAAAGGTCCAAACTGCTCCGGACGACCAAGTTGAACACTTCAATGTTCCAATGTACCTTGGACGCCCAAGTTGAGAACTTCAATGTCCCAAACTGCTCCGGACGCCCAAGTTGAACATGTCAACGTTCCAAAGGACCCCGGACGCCCAAGTTGAGAACCTCAGCATTCCAAACTGCTCCAAACGCCCAAGTTAGGCACATCAACGTTCCAAGGTGCCCTTGCCACCCACATTAAGAGCTTCATCAACATCAGTGCCTCAACTCGTCGAAAGTGTTAAGGTTCAAAAACCTCGAGAGCACCTAGACACAACTCGTCGAAAATGCTAAGGTTCAAAAACTTCGAAAGCATTGAGACAAAAACGAGTCGAAAGTGCTAAGGTTTAAAAACCTCGAGAGCACCTAGACAAAGACTCGTCGAAAGTGCAAAGGTTCAAAAACCTTGAGAGCACCTAAACACAACTCGTCGAAAATGCTAAGATTCAAACACCTCAAAAGCATTGAGAAAAAACTCGTCGAAAGTCCTAAGGTTCAAAAACCTCGAGAACACCTAGACACAACTCGTCAAAAATGCTAAGATTCAAAAACCTCAAAAGCATTGAGAAAAAACTCGTCAAAAGTGCTAAGGTTCAAAAACCTCGAGAGCACCTAGACACAACTCGTCGAAAATGCTAAGGTTTAAAAACCTTGAGAACATTGAGATAAAAACTTGTCGAAAGTGCTAAGGTTTAAAAACGTCGAGAGCACCTAGACAAAAACTCGTCGAAAGTACTAAGGTTCAAAAACCTCGAGAGCATCTAGACACAACTTGTCGAAAATGCTAAGGTTCAAAACCCTCGAGAGCATTGAGACAAAAACTCGTCGAAAGTGCTAAGGTTCAAAAACCTCGAGAGCACCTAGACAAAATTCGTCTCGAGAGTGCTAAGGTTCAAAAACCTCGAAAGCACTAAGACGAACTGTCTCGATAGTGCTAAGGTTCAAAATCCTCGAGAGCACTGAGACAAACAGTCTCGATGGTACTAAGGTTTAAAAAAACCTCGAAAGTATCAAGACTGGGTAATCTCAACATGTTTCAAGATTGAAGTAGCTCCAACTACATCTATGATGCTGATTGTTGTTGCCCACACCATGGCATCACAAACGGTCATACAAACGGGGAATTAGATTTTAACGGAATGGAGGGGCGTGGGGATCACCAACCCCTTGATATGTCATGGGTAACACATGATGTCATGACTCACGATGGCAAATGTGTAATTCATGGATGTAGCTTCGGATTGGTTCACCAAAGAGACTGGGGTAATTGTTCATGTTACCCCAGGTTAGAGTTTTAACACCGTTAGACAATTTCTAACGGATTCCTAACTTTCGTTATCTTTCTCCTAGCTACTATAAATAGTATTTCATTTCCCAAAAAAAGGGTTGGAGATTTGATAATGGATTAGGCTCTGACGTAGCTCTGAAAGTGTGCTCATGAACTTCTAAAACTCGGACTACTACTTTCCCCATTACTTGACCCAATCCGTGTTCAACGGATCTTCCGTTCTAACCTCTTAGTTCTTCTAGAGACGGGGTGCGGTCGGTAATCGATTTAGGCTTCCGTCAATCGGTAATTTCTACCATTGGTGACTCTTTTACAAAAACACCCTTTACATTTTGGCGACTCCACTGGGGACTTAGTCTCCCACATACCGATTGATATTAGAAGAATGCCGAGACAAAAAGGTAAACTGAAAGCTGTAGAACAAGTTGGGTCGTCCTCATTCCCAGTGGTCGAGGAAAGGCATGAAGAAGATCTCCCTCCTGGCCTACACAGAATACATGATGAGGAGGAAGTCGATGAAGAGGTCGACGATCGTGACGATCAAATAGAAATGTTGAGAATGCAAATGAACAAGATGGAGGAGGCACGGGCAAAGATGATGGAGCTGTTGCAGACTATGACCAATCGAGGGAGTCATGCCCCAATTCCACCGATGGAACCATTCGTGAAGAAAGTACCTGCAGCACCTACGGTGGTACCCATTGGTACTCCTTTAAGTGTGTCACAGCCGGAGTCTGTGCACAACAACGGGTTCGTAACCCAAGAGGAAATGGTGAATCTCTTGCGACAACAAAAAGAGAAACCTGTTGAATTTAACATCGATACCAGATCGCCATATCCTGTGGCCATCATGAAGAAGTCTTATCCCGTGGGGTATGTAGTTACTCCATTGATGCCGCAGTACAATGGGCAGATAGGTAACATGAAGGAGCATGTCACTAAGTTCACAGGCGCTATAGGAGCCTTCACTGGTGACGACGAACTCAAGTTAAGGGAATTTTCTCGATCACTTACAGATTGTGCCTACACTTGGTACGAAAATCTTCCTCATGAGTCAATCCTGAGTTGGGAAGAGATGAAGGTGGCGTTCCTAAGGAAATTTTTTTTATTTTCGAGGAACGAATGACTCTCATGGATTTGGGAAAAGAGAAACAAAACCCTGGAGAAGGATTGGATGTGTACGTGAAGCGTTTTTGTGATCTTGCCACAGACTGTCGAAAGGCGACAACGGAAGAGAATCTCCTACGAATGTCCATTGACGGCATGATGACAGATCGTCTTCTTGTGTTAGAAAACACCGGCATTGATACGTTTACCCGCCTCTATGAGTTGACAAAACGCACTGGACACACCATGAACCTAAAAAGTGATGTCCCTTGGAAGAGTAAGCCGAAGTCTACTTCACAAACTATGATGGTGGAGAAGAAGAGACCTGCTAAGGAAGAAGCCAACAACACTGGGAATCGGAAGAAGGTTTTCCCTATTCCTCCACCGATACCTTGTTCCGCCAAATAATCCTTGATGTTCTTAAAGCAATGGATGAAAGATGGTTTGGTAAATTTATAGTCCCCAAAGTTCCCAATGTCTGAAGAAGATAAGAAGAAAGACAATTTCTGCCAGTATCATTCACATGTAGGCCACAAGACATAAGATTTCTACACTTGAGAAGGTTGTTCCATAACAAGATCAGGAACGGAGAGTTGGAGTTACCTGGCTCGAAGTCAGTACATGACAATCCGTTGCCCGATCATGAGAAGGGACTGCCAGTGCTATTGTTAATAGGGACGTTATGGACGCCATAATGGAGTCTAATGAGAACCCGCAGCCAGAAGTGATGAGTCTAGATGATGAAGACAAAGAGTGCAGGTACCAGCGTTGGGGGTACTAATGCCATGGTTGAAAATTTCTACAATGATATGGGATCCAGCCTCCAAGCGCGAAAGGAAATGACGAATGCTCTTGTTTCTGATACTACTAAGCTCGGTGAACAATGCTTTTCCGTAAGTACTGGGCCCAAGAAGTTTTGCCAAGAGATAACAGGAGCTATCACCTTTTCAGATGAAGATGTGTGAGGGGATTGTCCAGATCACAACAGGCCTTTGTATTTTCCCGCTACTATCAATAATGTGGAATTCAAGCAAGCACTGATCGATCCTGGTTCTTCGATCGATGTTTTGCCTTATAAAACCTTACATGCAACGGCCATCCCCTCCAAGAGGATGGTGAAACAATTTATGGAGGTGATCTCTTTCAACAACAAGGCATGCAAAACCATGGGTCACATTACTATTGATTTGGCCTGGGAGCAATCCAGTCGCCAGTCAAGTTTTATGTCATCGACGTAGATGTCTCGTATCACATATTTATGGGGAGACCGTGGCTTCATCGGTATAAGGATGTTCCGTCTACATATCATCAGTGCTTGACGGCCAAATGGCGCAGTAAGAAAATCAAGATTAATGCTATTATTGATCCCGTTGACTGTAATTAGATCCATTATGCTGAGGCTGTCCTTTTCGACGAACTCGCGGCAAACGGTGACACCCGAATAGCTCCCGTCGAGGGGAAATACTTGCCCAAGTGGGAAGATTTGGTGGCTGGTAAGAAGAGGGGTGAGTCTTCACGAAAGAAGAGGAGCAAGGAAGATGAGAAAAAACAAGAAACGAAGTGTGTCCGAGTATAACGAGATGATGGGAGCTTCTTTTACCATTTTTGACGGTATGTGGAGCCAAACGGAAAACATTCCGTGATGACTCCAAAACATGATGCCGTGATGGAAGCCCCCTCGTGCATGTCCATAGATGATCCTTTGAGAGAACCTGATCAATCACTTGAGGTTTTGCAAGACGGATCCAAATCCATAGCTGAAGAGTCAGAGGAGGTCAGTCTTGCTGAAACAGAAGGAATTGTTAAGCAAGTCCTCATTAGCAAAAAGTTGAGCCAAGAATAAATAGCTAGATTGTTGACATTCCTACAAGAATATCAAAACGTTTTTGCTTGGGAATACTTGAAAATGCCGGGGCTAGACCCTAACTTAGTGGTACATAAGTTGAATGTTGATCCTGATGCTAAGCCAATCAAGCAAGCCCGTAGGGTATTTAGACTCGACATTGAGTTGAAGATTAAAGAAGTGTCAAAATTAGTAGCGGCTGGATTTATAAAACCTATACAACATCCGACATGATTGGCCAACATCGTCCCCTTCAGAAAGAAGAATGGTCAGATACGATGTTGTGTGGACTTTAGGGATCTGAACAAGGTATGTCCTAAGAATGAGTTACCTTTACCAAACATGGACGTCCTAATTGATTCAACAGCGGGAAATGAGATATTTTCGTTGATGGACGGATATAGCGGCTACAATCAAATAAAGATGGCGACTAAGGATGCAGAGAAAACGGCGTTTCGAACGCCCATAGGTAATTTCCATTTTACCGTAATGCCTTTTGGTCTTAAAAATGCAGGTGCCACATATCAGAAACCTATGACCCCCATATTTCATGACATGATGCATAATGAAGTGGAGGATTATGTAGATGACTTGGTAATGAAGTCGAAGGATCGAGTTCATCGTACGGACGTCTTGCGAAAAGTGTTCGAAAGATGTCGTCGCTACCAACTAAAGATGAATTCAATGAAGTGAGCCTTCGGTGTTTCCTCGTGGAAGTTTCTTGGGTTCCTAGTCCACAGTCGTGCGATTGATATCGATCGGCCCAAAACAGAGGCAATACAACAGATGGTCCCTCCAAGGAATCCGAAGGAGCTGAAAAGTTTATTGGGAAAAGTATCCTACTTAAAAAGATTCGTCCCAGGATTGGAAAGCAGGATACATCCGATGACACCATTATTAAAGAAGAAAGCATAGCTCACTTGGACGCCAAAATGTGACGAAGCTTTCAACAAGTTGAAGCAAGATATAGCCACCTCCTTCACTACGTCGGCACCAATGAAGGGTAAGACTATGAGATTGTATTTAGCGGCATCAGAGCATGCGATAGGAGGACTGATCGCTCAAGAAATGATATGGGAGCGGAGAAACCAATATATTACACTAGTCGTACTTTGAGGGGCCTCGAACTTAGATAAACTAGGGCCGAGAAAAGTTGCTTGGCACTGGTGCACACCACACAGAAGTTCCGCCACTATTTGCTAGCTCATGAGTTCGAGCTGATGGCCAAATCGAACCCCATTCGATTTTTGTTGTCCTCTCCGGTCCTCTCCGGGAGAATTGCTAAATGGTTACTGTTGTTATCAGAATATGATTTAACATATCCCACCCCCACCAGGATAAGGAGCCAGGCGGTTGTGGATTTGATGGCTGGTTTTGCAGGTGATTCGCCTCCCTTAGAACATGACTTTGAAGACGTTTTTGAAATAGCCTATGTCGACGATCAGGAGTCATGGATCCTGCAGTTCGATGGATCCATCGTAAGACGAGAGGGCAGTGTAGGTGTTGTGATATTATCACCAGATGGCAATGCAACATCCGCATCTTATAAGTTGTAATTCCCTTGTTCTAATAATTCAATCGAGTATGAGGCGTTGATTCTAGGGCTACTACTCGCAAAGCAAATGGGAATCAAGAATTTGTTTGTGAAGAGGGATTCCAATCTCGTGATCAAACACATGCAAGGCGAGTTCGCGGTAAAATACCCAGTGATGGCACAATATCAAACTTTGGTGCAAAGGCTATTACTTCGCTTCGACATGGTCAAGTTTGAACACTTTCCCCGGACAGCCAACAAATATGCGGATGAGCTGGCTACCTTGGGAGCCCGCCTTAAGTTTGACGAAGCTTCAAGTCATGTTGAAGTCATTAAACCCATCACATTCAGTGAGAAGATTCATCTGGAAGAAGAAGAAGACTGGAGAACTCAAATCCTCAAAGACTTGCAAGACCTTTGTGCATCAACCATCCCGATGAAAGAACTGAAGAATTTTGTAAATTTGAAAGGAGAGTTGTACCACACGGTTGTTACAGGGGTACTAAGTCGATGTCTTAGACCCGAAGAAGCAATGCAGTGGTTGCATTCCATGCATAATCAACAATGTTCTTAAAAGGACGCCGAAGCCTTGTATAGAAAAATTCAACGAGGGGGTTATTACTGGCCTACGATGATGAGGGAGGCTAATGAGCTACAACAGAGCTGTCAAAGATGTAATGGAGAGTACAACCGAGACCATTGCATGTTCGCTACGGGAGATGATAGAGATTGGAGGCAACCCTATGTCGATTACCTATCTTTGGGTAAGTTCCCTAACGATACGACGGAAGCGGCCAAGATAAAAAGGCGCTCAAAAAGATTCTTTATAGTGTGGAACTTCCTTTATCGTCATAGCCGGATTGGGAGACCTCTCAAATGCCTAACGCAAATAACAGCTGACGACGTAATGCAAGAGATACACTCGGGTGACTGTGGCGCTCATCGAGGCTACCATTGCCTGCAGGATCAATTGCTACAAACGCAATATTATTGGCCTACCATGCAGAAAGAAACACGTGAATATGTGAGACATAGTTACCAGTGTCAAGTGTTTGGCCAGAAGATTCATGCTCCGTACGTCGAGTTGCAACATATATCCACTACATGGCAGTTCCATTCATAGGGTTTAGATTTGATCGGGCCGATTAGCCCTAACTCCGGTGGTCACATATGGATACTCACTACAACGGAGTATTATTCCAAGTGGGTTGAAGCTACCCCCATGAGGCGTGCCACGGGAGCCACTGTCAGCAATTTCATCTGAGACCATATCATCTGTAGGTTTGGCATTCCTCGTAGAATAATTTCAGATAATGGGACTCCATTCATCAACAAGGACGTCAGATTGTTGAGGTGACGAGACATGACAATTGACTTCATGACGTTTAGTTTATACCTCTAGTTGAGAGTATAGACTAGTTTAGACTTTGATATATTTTATTCGAGTTTGTAAGCCCTAGCTTGATTTTGTCGATTTTTGTTTTATGTCAATACCCTTTGGTAGATTGTAGTTCATTTATAGATTGTTAGTTGGATTATTGTTTAGAAACGTTTTTTTATTTCTTTCACTTTTCGTTATATTTGAATAGAAAAGTTTTTATTAACTCGTGTTTTGTGAGTTAGTTTTCCGTTATAGTTTTTTGGTTTAGGTGAATTGGTTCCACTGCTTCTCCTATGTGAGGGAATTAGTGACTTGGCGACCTCTTAGGGTTTGAATTCCGAGATTGTGCTCTCGAGATGCACAATTTCACACTTATCGATGTGATCCAAATTTCAAGACGTAACAGGTGCGCAGCTTCCTCCCTCTAAACAATATGCCTCCCAAGTTCCTATGCTTAACATATTAAAAATCTTTATATTCACATTATAATATCTTGACATGTAGCACCTTTTGGACCTAAAACAACCCATCTAATGTTTTTTTTATCACATCACCCTACACCAAACGCTCAGTGCAATAAGACACTTTGTAGCCGTCCGATTGGGCTTTCTTTCAAATTATTGATCACATGAAAAAAAAATACTATAATATGATACTTTAGCTCGGCATTGTAGCAAATTACATGGCCATCAATTTGACTATTGTTCATCTGTTTTCAAGTCTTTTATCTTGACCTTTTATCCCCAGCTTTGATTAAATTTTCTATCTTAGGACTCTTGGGATACTTCTTAGATGTCTTATTATTCTTTTCCACAGGTTGGTACTGGTAGCATTCATCCAGCTTCAACGAAGATTACGTTTGATTATCACACTGGTCGTTATGTCATATATGGGACCAATTAAAGGTGGCTTCTTTTTCAATCATCTTTCTTAACTTTTCAGAGCACAATCACAGATTGCTTAGTATGGATTTTTGAACTGGCTTTGTCTTTTCCTCTCTTTTCATTCTACAGTTTTGATTTTAGAAACATGGTCTACGTCAGTGATGACAGTTGATTTCCATGAGAATTTGGAGAAGAAGAGCTGCATCTGTTGACGATAAGCTTTTCTCACTTCAATTAATCCAAGAATGGTTCTTTGTATGGTTTTGATCATTTATATGGAATGGTTAGACGTTCAGCCATGAGATTTACTTAGTAGGATGAACTGCTCAGCCCTTTGCATGTGGGATTGCAAATGGCAAGAGCAGGAATCCAGGTAGGGGGTAACTTCTCTGCAGCTGTGATCAAGTGATGTTAGGAATTTGGCTCTTGTCCTGTTGCACATTAATACAAGGGAGGACTTGTGTGTAGGTGATGTAGAGCGAAGAAGTAAATAGTTGATGGATCCGGTCACAGAACACGCAACTTTCTAGAGTTTGCTTGTGTTGAAGAAAAAAACCTTAGAAAAATAGTAGGAATAAAAGAGAAAAACATTTCAATTTATTTTCATAAAATCAACTAATCTTAGTCATTAATACAATCAAATCTGAGTCATTAAAATAAAGTGATCTCAGATGACTAAAGTAAAACCCTAATGAACTAACTGGTTTTGAGACCAAATTATGAAACTCAAGATTAAAAAAAAAAATGGAATAAATAGATAAGGATATACCTGTAGAACCGATGGTAATGTTTAGTCTTTAAATCAATCGTGACGAGGGCAAACAGGAAAATGGATTGTGCAATGGTGATAATAGAGAAGAGAAGGAGAAAAAAAAAAAAAAACAAACAAAGGAAAGAGATGAACTAGAGAATAAGGTGTTTCCTGATGGGTGGAAAGAGGGAATTTTCATTCCTCTCCCAAGTTGTTGTTGTTGTTTTTTTTTTTCTAAGGACCCGTCTATTAAATGAATGGACGGGTCTTTAGTCTCCATTAGTTTCTCATGTGAGGGTATCGAGAGCTCATTAATACACATGGTAAGCATTGATGTACACTGCAGCAGATGGTCCAACATCGTGCTCCAGACAATACGGACCTGAAGACGAGTTCTTTGAACCTTTCATATACAACATTCCACCATTTCAATGCTCTAATATTGTATCCCTACTTCAAAATCTCCTCCCTTTTTTGTCCGAAAATCTCCTCTTTTTCAACCTTCTTCAACTTCTTATTAATTAGAGTCCAAATATTTGAACCTTTCATATACAACATTCCACTATTTCGATGCTTTGATATTATATCCTCACTTCAAAATCTCCTCCCCTTTTTTTGTCCGAAAATCTCCTCCTCTTCAACCTTCTTCAACTTCTTGTTAGTCCAAATAACGGATCTTTACTCTTTGAATTGATCCATGGTGATTTCATGATCATGAGATGAAACCTCATTAGAGATACCTTAACTACAATTTTAATAGCCTCTTCAATTCAAATCATGGGATGAAATCTCTTACCTTATTGAAAAATGGGTTACGTGCCAACATACTCTTTAGATATTATAGGTTAGCTTTTCAGATGTACAAAGGACAAGTTTCTTTTCTTATGTGCAATTTCCTAAGTGGATATCATCTTGAACATGGAAGTTGCAGCATCAGCTACACCGTGTATCTGTGCACGCTATATGTCGATGTATGTGTGCAGATACACGCCATACCTATATGTTCTTAGACAACGGGATACATAAGATGCATTCGCACACACATGTCAATGTGTGGTGTGCGTGGATGCACCTTGCAGTTGTAGTGACCCGTACACTTTTTTTACATGTGACACACATGGTACACGTGGCATATATGTGTGGCTATTTTGTGCATGATGTTTAATCAGTGTGGTGATGCGTCTGTACGTGTATGGGCAAGCATACACCGTATCATATTTTTGGTATATTAAGTGATTTTGATTTAACCAGTGGTTTAATGTGGTTTACAGGGTTGGACCAATGGTTGAACCGGAGAACCAAGGCCCTTCTCTATAAATATGTGTTTTTGGCTTTTCGTCTAATTGGTATCCTAATCAGAATCAGATTAGGAGTGTTTGGTTATTAGTATAGTAGAGAGTAGGGAGAGAAGAACAGAACATTATGGTTTCCTACAAGGATTTCAGAGTCTTCTTCTCTTGTTCTTCGTTCTTCATCAATTTCTCTTCGTTCTTCAAACATCATTCGTGATTCTGGAAGGTGTTTAGCCTCATATTTTCGTGGGAATTTCTGTGCACTAGTTGAGGTAGGTGTTTCCTATCAACTAGTTTGCTTTATGCTCTTTGATAATAGGTCTCTAGATAGTGGTTTTGAAAATCAAAAGGTGGAGATTTATGTATGTGTTAGATTATGCTTTAGATAGGAGAAAAGCAATAGATTTCTGATTCTGTAAATTTAGAAGTGTTTATGTGATGTGTTGATAGTGAGGTGTTAGGGATATTTAATCCTAAATGAATTTAACAAAAGAATTTAATTTTATTAACATATCTGTATGTGGGATTTCTATTTTTAACCTGCTTTTAATCCATAGATGACTTAGATTTGTTGTTTGTTCGATTGAGTAGTGTACAAGTTCTGAAAAATTAAGGTTTTCATTGTGTATGCAAGGAGTGGTGGCTTTAAGAGGCCTTCAGAGCAACTAGAAACCATTTGTAGGCCCAAAAGAAAAACCCTAAATATTTTTGGGTTTGTGCTGTTCGGTCGACCGAACAAGTGTCTCGGTCCACCGAGGGAGTGTACCCGGTCGATTGAACACCAACCGAAATCTTTCAGTCACAATAACTAAATGTCCATGCATTTTTATTTCTCTATTTACTTAAGATATTATATATAAATAAGGAAATACTTTTAGACCCTAATTTTGAATAATAAAAGTCAACTCTCCAGTTCAAGAACAAAATCTGATTTTTAGGATTTTGTTCAAAACCATGATTTTCAAGTAGGGACATTTTTAGCCAACATTTGAGGCCCATGGTTTTTATACTATCTAGTTATATTATTATAATGACCTAAACTCCCTAAATTAATTTCTGCTTCTAATTTAAATTATTTGAATTAATTAATGTGCATAGGTGAGTATAATTATGTGTTTTATGTGAGCTATGATGTTATCTTAAAACAATTATGTAGATATGGGGTCTTTATGTAAATAAATTTTAAATGAGGTAAGTGTTGTTAATTCAAAGAGTTGCTAAGAACAGTTCAAACGCATTCGTGCGTTTGAACGTGTCTTAGGGAAGAGAGGGGTTGTGTGGCTTGATCATGGGGGGTGAGAGAGAAGAATGAGGGAGGAACCATTTCCTTAACCTCTCTCCACCATCCATCATTTGGATGTTTCATCAGAAAAGAAAAGAGAGAGAAGAAAGAAAGAAAGAAATCTGAGAGGAAGAAGGATGGAGAAGCGCCCCATTTCAATCTTCAATCCGTACGAGGTTAAGAGGTAAGTACCCCGTTTAAATCCGTTCATAGCCTCATATGTTTCTGTTTTTGAAAACATCTGTTTCAGTTTGAAAACATTTTGAAGACATTTGTTTTTCTATGAATTCCTAGGAAGGATTTCAATTAGTATGTTTATAGTACATTTATTAAGATTTATGATGATCTATATGAATGGGTAAGTACATTTCCATCTAATTGAGTTCACAGCATTTACCCCTGACTTTTATTTCTTGTATGTTCTATACAATATCAGAAACTGTATTTATCTGAAAAAGCCTGAATTTTGATCTTTTAATGTTTGATGAAATATTTGTTAGAATGATATACAAGTGTCATTTAATTAGTAGTAATAATGTCTAATGATCGAGACTGATTA
>JAUPMG010306083.1:0-16523 GCA_031762675.1 Pachysandra terminalis
TGACACTTGTCCTACTGAGAGTGAGAAACTCTCTACAAATACCAGTGCCCATCCTCCATTGAAGAGGATCGAAGGTCTGAAGTAAAAACTAGATTTCGTAACCCTGAAACAACAATGAGTAAAAACACTGAAAGAGAAAGAGAAATCTTCAAACCTGTGAGGTTTTACTGTTCTGTGACTGCATTTACTCCCCTTCCTCAGTTATTGCAATCCCTCATTTCTTTCTACCCCTTTCTCATTGTCTTCTCCGCAGCTAAAAGTTGACAAGGAACACTCTTGACAGAACGGCTGCGCGACGGTTTAGGCTGTCTTGAGACAGACTTCTTACCTTACTCTCTGGTTGATGATTGTAATTGGTTCCTTATAATACATTTATCCTTTTACAAATCCGTCATCACCAATGCCATGCTGGCTACTTCCGAATTATGTATTTATGGAACTAGCTTCCAAATAATGTGATTCTTTTCACATTATTTTCTGGGCCTGAGCTTATATTTAAGAAGGTTCCTTGTTTTGAAAATCTTTTTAGTGTAGAAGAACTTCACCAGCTTCCTTCATCAACGAGTGAAAACTTTAAACCCCATTAGTGAGGAGGATGAAAGTATGGTTGTAATAACCCAACAAAAATGATAGGGCTAATTTGTAAATAATGAAAAATTAAGGGTTAATTTAAAATTTTAGTAATTAGTTAACATGTTCGACTTTTGACTGATTGTGATTGGTGGGTTGTACCAATAGGAAACTAGGTTTAGCACACACAATCATAACTTCTAAAGTTATGGCATGTGGTTGAGATCTTATAGGAATTTCAATAAATAAATCAATGGTTAGGATTTCATAGGAACATTCAATTCCCAATGAATGGCTAAGATTAAAAGCTTATAATTAGAAACCTACATGGGCTGGAAAACAGAATTAAAGGGAAAGCTTCTAGAAACTAAACGTTATTTAAATTAAAGCTAAACTTCTAAAAACATAATTAGAAGGAAGTCGATATTAGAAACTAACCCACATGGGCTGGAAATCCATCTAAGGGCTTAGATTAATAATAACCATCTAAGGGCTGAGATTAAAAGTTCATAGTTTCTAATCTTAGAGTCCCTAAGCACCTCTATATAAACCCAAGACCATTAGAGGTTAAATTCATTGCTGGAAGAAGAAGAAGAAGAAGAAGATCAAGAGGTGTAGCTGTCTACGCCAAACGTCAGAACGAGGTAAGTACTCAAGGATATCATTATTTATGATTTTAATAGGAGCATTGTTGTTTTTCAAAGCTTTACTTGTTTTCCAAGTTTTAATGGTAGGAGAAGGTAAGTTTCTTTAAAAGTATTAGTTTATATGATCTATTTATTGGGTTCAGAATTCAATAATAACTAGGGTTACTTAAGAGTGTTTTGTGATTTCAGTTGAAGAAGAGGGAGAATTATGGACTTTTTGACCAAACCCCAAGGTTCGGTAGCCTCCTCAGAATGCCGAACAGACCACCGAACCAACCCAGAACAGCTTCGGCAGCCTCCTCGATATACCGAGACCCTACCAAACGTAACAGATAGAAATTTGAATTCTGGAAAAGCTACCGAAACCCTACCGAACACCACATACATGTTTTTTGGACTTTCTGGAAAAGCTACCTAGCCTGACAACTCGGCATACCGAGACCCTACTGAACTTGATACTATGATCAACCCAGATAGGGATTCGGCAGACCCTTCGGTATACCGGAGAGTCCATCGAGATCCTACCGAACCTGATTCGGCAGACCCTCGGTCTGCCGAGATTACCCAAGTTGGCCTGTTTGACTTGAGATTTCACATGCATGATTAAATTGACCTAATTAGATTGATATGAATGTTGCTTTTGCCCAATTATGAATGTCTCATATACTTACTTCTTATGAACCTAAGTTCCATGCTTTATAGGTTGTTGATGTTTTAACTTGAACTCATACTTACTATTTTATTCATTTATTGTTATGAATGTTTGTTAGGTGATAATTATGAATCATAGTACTTAATTATTCATGGTTAACATTGTTATTTCTCCATATCACACATTACACATGTTTGATTAACTAATGATATTTTGGTGTGATTCCTTATTTCTTACTATCATACTCATTAGATCACATTACTTATACGTCCATTGCCATCATGATTAGTTAGATCATAATTCACATTGTACACACACTTGAATGTTTAGTTAATGCGCACTTTCTCACTTGCACAACATCTGCCTATTTTGTTGCATAATGACCTTGTATTGGTCTAATGCATTGACTTGACCTTCATAACTTCATATTGTTGGAGATTATGATTATAATGAGAGTATTATGATCTGGAAATCATAATAAGTGTGGAGACCTATATTTTTATTTGTTGAGGGACTGATCATCCCAATAAACCAATTAATTGTTTAATTCCCAAGAGACTTGTGGGAAGATGATAGGTGAGGGACAGTTCACATTAGTAAAGCCCAACATCCGAAGATGATAGTTGAGGGACCTTTCACATTGGTGAAGCCCAACATCCAAATTATTAGAGTGAAACTCTGTTAGTAGATCGGTTTATGTATGAGTCACACGGAGCCGTTCACATTGGTGAAGTCCTGAGACTTATGTCCCATGATCGAAAATAAGGCGAGGCGCTTGTGTCCTCTAGGTCGAAGACCCTAGAAACTACACATCGAATAATTTACTATTTCTGCCATGTATTGGGGGATGGTTTCTAATTGAGCATCCTTGGGTAGTATGATTGAGATCATGTGTGAACATACATATAGACGGATACTATACAGTGCATTGCATATTAGATTGTTTGTCTTCAATCACATTTGGTGATTATACCTAGGTGCACATCATGCATTAATAATTGAACCAGCATATTGCATTGCTTATTGCATCCTTATTTATGTCACATAATCATTGGCATCCTTATCACTTATTCATTATTGGTTATATCATGATTGCTTGAACTATAGGATTGTGTTCATATGTTTGCTGACTTGATTATGCCTATGAACCATAGGATTGTGTTCATGTGTTTGCTGACTTGATTATGCTTATGAATCATTATGTGTGATTTCATTAATCTGAACTTATGAGTTGTTTATATGGATTTCCTTGCTGAGAGGACCTTGTCTAACACATTGTGTGATTTCCATTAGTTTAGAGACTGTTTAACTTAACCCATTACTGTCCTATGAATGGACCATATTGTTTTCACCCATATTCATTGTGTATTGATCACTTATCATGTATTTATTACATATGGACTCCATATCATATATCTCATTCATTTATTGTTCATATGGATTACCTTTGAAGAGTGGCATTGTCCCTACTTCAATCATAAACATTGTTAGACTTGTTTACTTACTAAGCTAGTGTAGCTTACGCTTTCGAGCATAACATTTTCAGGACCTATAGATGATGGACGTGTGGACCAAGATGAAAGTCAATGATGCTTTGAAGAGATTAGTTATTACTAGGGTTTTATTTGATGATTTTAGTAGAACTTGTAGTAGGACTTATTTAATTTAATTCAGTATTTATTTTGATAGTTAATAGGGATTGATTTGAAGCATGGAACTAAGGATTTTATTTTATTTTCTACTGCTATGTTATGATTGTTTTGGATGTAATAGCAATATTTTAACTAAAATTTCAATATTATATAAATTCTCAGTTTTTTACTTCATGATTTTGGCTATGTATCGTTTATCCACTCCCATCTGGATATGGGGTGAGAGTTACAAACCAAATTTAGGGACTCCATTGAGATCCCTAGGTTCGGTTCGTGACAATGGAAGTCCTAATTCCGATTTGTCCAATCATTCCATTGGTTTAGTAAAATATTCTATTAGAGAAAAAAGAAAGATGTTTTACTCTTCTCTTTCTCTTGTCCATGCAACCTTTGTTTATCCACATGTCATAAGAGATATAGCTAAAAAGTTCTCCGCTTGATGCAACCCTCCTCCTTTACCTGCTTGGGATCAGCAGTGCACAAAAGATATAGCAATACAAACACTATTGAGATGCCAATAGTGTTTATCATGCAATTCTTAATTTGTTTCTTCTCTCGTTTACACCGTCATGCTTTTCCTTTCTTCTTATAATTACTATTACTAGTTTTGTAAAGAGGATGCAGTCAAGTGGAAACTACTGCTAATGATGTGGCAGTTATTGGAGGAATTAGTACTGCTCCGAGGTTTTATTTCTCATGATGTTAGGTGTGGAATTTGAACCTTAAATGCATACCTGTTATACGGGAATGTTTTTTCCAAGGCTCTGTTTCAAGCATCCCTTTCTAAGCATTGTGTGCAACAAGTTCTTAACATGGACCATATCATAGCCTTTTGATGTTTCTGTCTAAGTGCACTGCAAAATATTTGGCTTGCCAAGACCCTGATCTAGCAAAGGAAATGTGAATTTGTGTATGTCCAATGTAGAGGGTGTTTCTCTATTTTGACGATATTATTCATTATGGTTATTGATAAGCGTATTTAGTGTTGAATGGATGATGCTGAATTTATTAACTATCTGATTTATTTTGGTCACCGGTAATTTGGCATTTTAATGATGATAATGATTAATCTTATAGATGATAATCATGTACCTTTTTAGGCCTAATATAGAGTTTGAATCACATTTGCAATTTTGCTCTCTACTTAATTGTTTGAGAATGGAAATTCATGCAAGCCATCCCTTCTAGCCTGTCTTTTTTTTTTTTTATTCATATTTTTGTAATTTTCTTTCGTTTTCCTAATCTTCAATAATTGTTTTCTTTAAAACTCTAAAGGCTTATGTCTCATTATACCAAGCCTCATAACGCCAAATCTCTCATCTAAGCCCTTAGCCTTTATTGGCATAAGTCCTATAAATGTTCTTAAATAGAGAGCTAACAAGGTTAATACCTTCTCCCGTGTCTTCTAGAGGTATTATTCTTTCACTTGTACTATTGGTCAGAGCATAAATGGATACTTGCTAATACCTCGGTGGTGATGCATTTCTATCACTTAGATTTGGAATCAAAACTATCAAATTCTCAATTTCTAAACATCAAAATAAGGGAGAAAGCAAGGAAACTAAAGCACTTCTACAGAGAGGTTTGTTTAGGACATTACCCTTAATCCAGTCTAAAACATATGTAGCAGGCTTATACGTTTGTGCATGTCTGTTAGGGCTGAAGAATGATAGGAAATTCCAAATCTGACATATTTTAATAAAGCACTTTTAAGTTTGAACATAATTGATCCGACCGCTTTTCTTATTTCATTGTTATTTCTGGGGAATATCACAACCACCATCTTGAAAGTTCCACCGGGTTGTGCTTCTATATAGAGTTGTGGATCCTTTATCTAACTCATACAACAAACTGTTAGATTGTGGAGTGGTTGTTATCAACAGAAAAAAAATGCTGATTGGTCTATTATAGATACATAGTAATTTCCATTTATGTCATCAAATCCTCGGAAATATGGATAGTTGATATCCTTCCTGATTTTTCTCAATGCAGATATGGGTCCCAACATATCCTCGAGGTGCAGAAAGACTACCTCCAGGCATTGTCGCATCTAAGTCAGACTTTTACCTCCGCAGATTGTGGGGTAAGCCCAGTGAGGTGTGTGTATCTTCTACCATAACATTTATATGAAGTACAGGTGTCACCAAATTCACTCTTACGATACTTTTAACTTTTGATGCGTGTTCACATATGTAGCTTAAATGAGTATATGCAGTATGGAAGTGAACCTATTATGATGTAGTGTAAATGCTGATTTATGTAATTGTATCTTTAAATAATTATTTCCTGTAAAATGTGGTTAAAAAGCCAAGATATTAGCTGGATGCCAGAAGAAGAGAGAATAAATTTGTGTAGAACATGGTTTAAGTCTTGGTTTTGGTACCGGTTACCAATATGTTGTGGCCAAAAACCAGCCGGTACTGACTGAAGCTCACATCATTGAACCAAACAAAGTTTGAAATACCCATAAAAATTTGAAAATTATAATTACTTTATTTTTGATGTTTATAAACTGATAGATCAATGGAAGGAAAGTAAATGCAAACGTTCATTTCAAGAAAAATTGAAGACCCATACTTAGAAATGGGAACAGTTAAATTTCAGGTAAACCACCTTCAGTCTACTAAAATCTGCTTGGATCTCAAGTTTTTGATATTTCTGATCAAGGATTACTTTCGACAAAAAAAATGGTCTTTATGATCAATTGTATTGAGATTGTCAGCCTTTTTGTGTTTCATCAATACATATCATCAGCGAAGATACTGAGATAATTTGGCCTGTCGAATACAACTTGGATGATACTTACCGAACTGTGATACATACAATACTAGTATAATTGCCCTACTGATACGAACTGGTATTGGCCGAGCTTTAGGCCATGTTTAAGAAAATAAAATAATTGAAACAAATCACATCTATAGCAGAAATCCTTATCACTCATGTAGTTTACAATGTCCAAAGACGGACTGAGTGAGAAAAAGACTAAGTTTTTACTACATTATTACTGGTTATGCAGAATTTGTAACAAATGGAAATTCGAATACTTTATTTAGTAAAGTTAGAATTTATCAATACAAATGCACCAACAGAGATTTAGTCCGGAGAGCTTATCTCAGGATAGCCTAAACTGTTGCGCAGCCGTTCTATCTAGAACGTTTCTTCCCAAATGTGATCTGTGAATAAGACAAAGAAAGGATCAAGAGAGAGGAGGTTGAGATGTCAGATATGCCAATAAGAACGCACGTCACAGAGCAAGGGAACCTCGGTGTTCGAAGGACACAAGTCTTTCTTATATGTTTCTTTGATAAGTTATCACTCTTTTGTCTTTTAAGTATCTGCAAGTTGTACTTGAAGATGATAGGTTCTTTTCAATGTTCCAACAGTTATTCAGATAGTGAATGAATTGATGAATAATCTGATTGGTGGGCATGCTCTTCTATTTATAGAGAAAGCATCCAAAATATCCTTTCTTGACCAAGACATATGTCAATTGGACATGTGTCTAGAGAGAAGCTTGGAAATATCTCCATGCAGCAATGCATATCCAAGTTTACGCGTATTCAACACTGCTAAGTTATTTCCAGAAGGAAATTGTGATGAGTCATTCAATTAAGTGAACTTGCTCTGTGATAAGTTGCTCTAGAATTTAGAAGAACAAGGATCGAGCGACATGTGTGACATGCATGAAGATCTATGAAGCAGCGTTTCTGTTCTTATCACCGCCATACTTGATAAGACAAAATCCCCTTAGATAAGATATATAAGTAGCTGAGGTTTTAACATGTGATTGTATTGGGGATTTACTGCGATCTTCTTTAATTAAATGAGTCCTCGAATTTCCACAGACATCCCTCAGGCTTTTGTTCATTTCCGAAGGAGCCGTTTTTGGTAGTTCAATCCATATTCCTTCGAAGGAAGCTAAAGTAACTTTATACATCTTACAAGGTGATCAGTATATTTAACGAATTTACCCATGTAGAGACCTTAAATGTAAGTTTCTCAGCGAGTGATTCGGTTTTCATGATCAATCATCCTTGTAAGGAAGAGCTATCATAGAATCTTTCAAGGTTTTGGGTCAAGTAGCCAATTCGAGTGCCTTCGAATTAAACTTTAGTGAGAGAAATATGTTTTCTTCGAAGTATCTTTAAGTAAAGTGTACAAATAAGTCCCGCAAGACCTCCAAATGTCATCTGAAGGTGATATTTGGGGATGAGAATGTAAACATGCATTCAAAGGACGCTCTTTAGAGGTTTCCTTCGAAGTCAATAAATGTGAAGTCTATTGAAGGTGACAAACCTTTATATTTTTCATTCGAAGGAGACAAATCCATTTTGTCATATGAAGGATGACTTGGCCCGTAGTCTTTTGAGGAGGGTGATTAACCCTTAGTCCTTTGAAGGTGACTAGCCATTGACGAATTGACCATCTCATGGTGGTTAGCCACTTGTAAGATATGCAGTAACCATCCCTTCGAGAGTTTGCTTACTAAAGAAATTAACCCTTGATCAGGATAGAGATGATTGAAGATCTTAGATTAGGCCAAAAGATTATCAGTATATATGGCATGGTCCAATAGGGGCGTGAACACCGTTCGGCATTCACCCTTTGTGGGTGTATCTTATAAGCGTACGCATGTGCTTTAAGATCACGACACGTGTCTAAAGAGATTAATTAAGCCGCCGGATCATCAGTGCTCACCTAAAAGTGAACTATGTTGCCAAGTGTGCAAATGTAGCTCTAACAGATGTGGTTTGGTTTTGTAATGCTTAAATCTTGAAACATGGCTTCATTTATTGAATCTTTGGGTGGTTGATCGAATTGGCTGTTGCAGGACCTGACCATCAAATCAAAGTATCTTGTAACCTTTACAGTTGGTTATGATCAGAAAAATAATATTGATGCAGCAGTTAAAAAGGTCAGGCCAGAGCTCTCTCTCTCTCTCTCTCTCTCTCTCTCTCTCTCAGCTACTGAGTATGCTATGTCTACCAGTTCTCAGAGAACTTTACCATCCTGCTGTTTCATTATGACGGTCGAGCTAGTGAATGGGATGAGTTTGAGTGGTCAAGGCGTGCTATCCATGTGAGTGCTCAGAAGCAAACTAAATGGTGAGGAACCAATGTCATGATTGCTTTTCAATTTCTTCCTTCTTATTGGCAAGTTACAATATATTTAGACTAATGTCTTTTTGAGTCTTGTTTATCACCTAAACTGCCTGAAACTTGGTTTAAGGTGGTATGCAAAACGCTTTTTGCATCCTGACATTGTGGCACCATATGACTACATATTTATCTGGGATGAAGACCTGGGTGTTGAACATTTTAATGCAGAGGAGTAAGTATTGGCCATATGATATGTTGCTAATTGCTATTTATGAAATTACTATCGAGTGAGCTAGCAACTTGGGACTTAACTTTTTTCTTCAATACCAGATACATAAAACTGGTTAGGAAGCATGGGTTGGAAATATCTCAGCCTGGTTTGGAACCAAACAGGGGGTTAACATGGCAGATGACAAAGAGAAGAGGTGATAGTGAAGTTCATAAGTAAGAAGATGACAGACCTCTTCTTCCCTTTCAGAATATACTTGCATTATTCATTTAGTTAAAAAGTCATCTATTGATATCTTCTAATCTTCTCCATTTTTTCCCTTCTTCTTCCTTTATTTTTTTTTTATATATTTTTTTAATTTATATAAGAGAAACAGAGGAGAGACCGGGCTGGTGCAGTGATCCCCATTTGCCACCATGTGCAGCGTATGGACACTGTTTAGAACTTCAAAATAGTAAATTTGTTATTATTATTTTTATTAAGGGTAGTATTATTATT
This sequence comes from Pachysandra terminalis, assembly GCA_031762675.1. Classification (NCBI taxonomy): domain Eukaryota; kingdom Viridiplantae; phylum Streptophyta; class Magnoliopsida; order Buxales; family Buxaceae; genus Pachysandra; species Pachysandra terminalis. The sequence goes on from JAUPMG010306083.1 coordinate 9,348, forward strand.
ATAAATGTTGTGCTTTGCTTCTTCCTCTCATCCTTTGTAGTTCTTTATGTAAGTATTAAGTGTTGCCAGTCTCTCCCCCAAATGCAGATTTGTTGAGATTATGGCGACTGTATTTTCTCGAGATGCATGGCGCTGTGTGTGGCAAATGATTCAGGTATAGAGTATTATCATGTGTATTTAACTAGCTAGTTGTCAAATGTTTTGTTAAAGATTATCAGTGTAAATGCTGTACTATTTTTTTTTTTTTGGTAGAATGATTTAGTCCACGGATGGGGCCTAGATTTTGCTCTTAGGAGATGTGTAGAGGTTGGTGACCTTCTCCTGCAGTTGTGGCCGTTACTTTCTTTAATTAATGACTTGACTGATAGAGTTCCTTTCGACTGTTTTGATGTTTTTTTGTTTTGTGCTGAAAACAGACTGCTCACGAAAAAATAGGAGTTGTTGATTCTCAATGGATTGTTCATCAAACTGTTCCTTCTCTGGGGAACCAGGTAAAAAGAAAGCCACCATTAACAGTTAATTTCAAGGAATAAAATACTAAATGCCGCTTTTCTTGCCACAGGGGCAAGCACAGAATGGGAAGTCACCGTGGGAAGGGGTATGGACTTTGCAGTGTGTTTTTGTTGTTTCTTTATATGTTGCAGTGCTATAATTATGCATACTGTTAGAGAGTGGGTGGCTCATATTCACTAGTCTCTAGATCCAAGGAGGAGGGACTTGAGGGGGCCCATGAGGCGGAGTAAGGGTATATTGGGAATTTTCCCTATCGGGTAGGATTAGAAGTTGTAACCCTAATTTGTTTTTGACATAGTGGAAACTTATTTTCTCCCGTGGACGTAGACTTTGCCGAACCACGTATATCTGTGTTCATTGTTTTGATCTTTGTTTTACTATGTTTATTATTATTACTTGATCCCGATCAATGCGTACCAAATCTTTCTTTATCATGTGTGTGCGTGCGTACGTGGGTGTGAAAGCAGTATTAACACTGTTCTATGGTGACAGGTGAGGGAGAGGTGTAGAAAAGAGTGGAAAATGTTTCAGGATCGTATGGCAGACGCGGAGAAGGCATATTACAAGGCAATGGGAATTTATCCGCCAAATTCTACAATTCGTTAGGGTGGATGACAATGAAGATGAGAATCAGAAACAGAAACCGCTACCATATTTAGTAAGAGTTCTTGTCAATAATCGTCCTTTTTTTAGTTTGTTATCTACACTTTTGGGGCCTTTAGTTTCTTCTTTGTTAATTGGAACAGGGAAACAGGGAGGAATCAGATCAGGTGTTCTCATGGGGAGAAAGTTGTTGAGAGTATGGTAAAGTGTCTTAACAGGTCATGTACATATACCACTTGAAGGAAAGCTTGTCAATTAATAAAACTACGAGGTTGTATATATCTCTATTGTAAAGAAGACAGTTAACCAAAGTAAGATGAGAAGAGCGATTAGGCCAGAACTTCAACAATCAGAGGGGAACTTGTTTTATTATGGCAACACTAGTTCCAACTGAGCGTTGATTTGTGCCCAAGACGTCTAATGGGTTTCTAAACCTTGTATCCTAAATTTTACCTTTTTTGTTTCACATTTATAGCAATAAAAAAAGCAGGGTTGTCGGTGGATTGGATCATGATCTCAATCTAATCTGAAAAAGGATAGCTTTGATAATTGGTTTATGACTCGACCCTATCATAGCTTGTTGCTATTGATTGGAGTATGCGCACAAGTGCGTCATATTATCACTAAAAGATAAAATCAATTGAATGTGTCCTGCACATAAGCGTTTTGGTTGATGTGCTATCATTTTCGCTCTAGATGATATGCCGTCATGAATATCATTTGGAGCGCTGTGTTTGATTTTCTGTCATGGCTCATATCATTTGAAGCTCTCTGTTTCATCGTTGAGACCTAACAACAATGTGTAAATGCATATACATATATATATATATATATATATATATATATATATATATATATATATATATAAACAAACAAAATCTTCAAATAAAAAGATAAAAAAATATATCAACAATTTCTATTTTGTTCGTTAATAAAAACAATTTCTTTTGAACCACCGATGTGTGGCTCAGTTGATAGCAAGCTGGGCTTTAGTGGGCGTCTCCGAAGGCAAGTCGGGAGTTTGAATCGCACTGAAAGCACTCGTGGCCAGGCGTTTACCATAATTGCTCCTGCCCCGAGTGTAGATTAGTTTGTAAAATTGAACCCAAAACAAAAACAAATATCTGCACGAAGCGTATTATTTACTATTACCAGCCGCCTTTTTTTTTTTTTAATGCATTTCAATTAAATAAGACATGGAAGTAGCCAAAACAGTTCCGGTAATAGCTCCTCCCCGGCTCCATTCTCTGCCTGGGAATTTGAAACCTCACTTTTCTTTTTTGCCTTGGAATTTATCAACATTATTTTGCTTCCTCTCCCGGTCATGGTCGCATCAGCTTGGGAGCTATGTAACGATGATGGCTTCGTCTACAAGAAAAAGAAGAGAAGCCAAGATTCTGCCGCTGTAGCATCAGCCCCGTCTCCTGATCCAGAGGCAGAGGGGAGGCAGCGAAGAGCACGGAAGAAAAGGACGCTGATGAAGCTCAGAGATAAGTACCAGAAAGAGATCCGTCTCTGGGAATATTTGTCGAACATGTTGCGGGATATGAAGGACACGACTCTCCCATAACAACGACACCAACCACCACCTATTGTTTCTTCATCCATAGTATCATCGTCTTCAGAATCCGAATGGCGGACATTGATCGATAACCTTCTCTTGCAGGTAATCCTTGCATCAATTCCTTGGTTTTCAATTCTTCCACTGTATCTTTCTAAATCGCAAAACCCTAACAAAGAGAGAAAGAGATGCAATGTTTTGTGTTTCTCTTGGTCTTTCGGGATCATTCTCTTTGAATTGCAAAAAACAAATTCACTTATTACGGAATCGAAGATCAATCTATCTCTTTGGATCACAGGCGGAAGCACAGGAGGCGATTATTGAAGATACTTCAAATCTCTGTGATGTGGCGATTGGCGAAAGCCATTTGCAAGTCTCAAGAGGAACGGTTCAATCAATCTTTAATCGATCCTTCGGTTTTGGCCACTCCCCGTAGCCTCATGGCATCACTATCTTCTTTTAGCTGATTGATTGGTTGGATCACGAAGATAGGTAATCTATATCGTTTGTAGAGTTTTGTAGTTGTTGTTGGTCTTTCTCATTCAATTTGGGCTAACATAACCAAAACTGAAAGCTTCATCAATTTGTTTGCAATCCCGTAAACAGATTTGAGGATCTGTGTAGTTGTGATGATAATTAACAGTAAACCATACCCACAAGGTCCATGTTTGGCAATGGAAACAGAAGATACTTGACAACTGAAGAGTACATGAAGAGATAATTTGACATATCATTCTTGGCCTAAAACAGACATTCGTGAAAAGCTTACAGCAGGGGAGGATATTGTTAGAGAATGCATTGCTATGTCTGTCTGATAATTCCTAGAAAATGGTTGAAGCGATCAAATGCTGAAAGAATTCTGCTCTCTGCATCTTCTCTTTGTAATCCTGACCTCGTGACTCATCAAGTGAAGATGGTTCCATGCTGCCATCAAGAGAGAGTAAACAATATCTTCCAGGCATTAGGGGACACATAATAGATTTCCCTTGCCTGACATCTTGGTTCTGAGCATGATATGCATCATTCATGAACTCTTGGAGCATTTCACAAACAATATTCCATACTTCACTTCACCAAAACACATTTGCTTCAACTTCTTTCAAGCATTATTGACACGTATCAAATTCTTGTGTGCCTCCGAAACATATTTTCAATATTTGGTTCTGTTATACAAGTGGTGTTAAAAGTGCAGGAGAATACCTTTTCACTTCGCAAGTGGTCAAGGCACCGTTGTTGGAGGATGTGTTTTGGCTAATAACTTTGCTGAAGAGAAATGGTGTGAGGAGTGGATCAGGTGTCTTTCCCTTACCACTTGCTGAAGTTACACAAAAAAATGAGCTAAGTTGTTGCAGTTCCTTGCCAAGCATTACCGAATTAGTAGTCCGCAACCCTTTGGGATTTTCTCCTCCGCTGCAAGGAACACAGATGATTAAACAGGTCAAAAATATGTAGTCTACATGTTCCCAACCATGATATGGTGCTTGTTAATAATACCTTTAATAAATGTGCATGCTGCACTGTAAAATGTCCAACTACATCTTTCCCTAGATTTGCTGCGCACACAGGGTAAACCTGAAAATACCACGTTTGACACTAGCTGAATATTATGAATCAACAGCATCCAATCACCCTGCAGGATTTTTCAAACTATTTAAAAACTCAACAATTAAGCTTTCACTGAGTATATCAAAAAATTTATTAACAACATCCTCGTTTGGTATCACACATATTCCAGTCTAGAATTAAAAGGCATAACACCCACCAGGTCCAGTTGTTGACAGCCCTCAATCACTATGAGTTGAGTTTCTAAGTACCCTAATTGCAGAAAAGTGTTATCTTCATCTGTTTGTTCTTAATCTTCTTAGTTGCTCCAGAAGCAACCTTCCATAGTCAACTGATTCGGCACTCAGGTGTCTTTTGGCCACCAACTGGAAACATAAAGAGGTGAGAAGAAAAGTTTCTCTCCCCTGAGCATAAACTTGTGGTAGGTTGTACAGAGATTCGTCTTTGCTGGAAAAGATTCTCAATCTGAACTCTTGCTCCCCACTTCAGTTGATTTGTCTTTGCTGGAAATGATTCTCAATCTGACCTCACCATCGACATCATGTCCTTGCTCCCCACTTCAGTTGATTTGTCTTTGCTGGAAAGGATTCTCAATCTGAACTCACTATCGACATCATGTCCTTGCTCGCACTTCAGTTTACATGACTAGAACTCTTGAACATATCTCTGATTTATAGCCCAACCTGCTCATCTCTCTCGTTCCAAAAGAAATTCATTCCTTATCTCCTTGTTCATTTTAATTACATGATAAGAACAGAAAGTAGGAAAATTAAAAACAAGTTCTTCTTGGACTCTTTGAAAAACAGAGCTCATGTTACCTTGCAATTTCAATTAATGGAGATCAATTTGTTTTTTCTTCAATTGGAAGGAAATCCTGATAGAGGGGAGAAAGGAAGAAGAGGAGAGTTTGGTCTTCTTCCAAATATAAAGGATGGCCCGTGTAAATTATTTTCTTTCCAAATTTCTATCCCTACTCTCTTTCTTTCTTCAACCAAAGAAAAGAAAGTGCTTTCTCTAACATTTTCTTTTCTTTTCCCTCAAAATCTGAAGTTCCAAACACAACTAAGGAAAAAATGAAGAAAATTAAAAGGTTAAAATTAATTAACTAATGGCATTTACATACCGCATTTCTAACGTCGAAGCAGTGCTCTTCCTGTAAATGGGTACAAAGAACAGGAACTTCAATATCCACGTAACAATAAGGGCATGGAAAGCAAGCCCTTGCATCATCATGGCCTTCAGATTCATCAAAGCTCAAATGATTATCTATTAAATGTAAAAAAAAAAAAAAAAAACAGTTAGACCATCAAGATGATTCATGAATATAGCAACTACAGTTATTTCTTCCCTGCTCCCTCCTATTTCAAATGGGATTTTCTCTAAAAAAAATTGGACATCTTCATGGGATAGATAGGAAATAAAGTTCATATCCATCAATGCCATTATTTTCCCCTTGGGATGCTATCAAGCCTATCATGCACCATTCAACAGAAAAGTGATCACTCCCTGTGAAGTCACTCAATATATTTCAGTTTCTTTACCTGAAAAAAAAAAAAAAAAACTTGCAAATGCACATAAGTTCCATGTAAAAACCATACAGTATATTATAATAAAAAAAAGTGATCACTCCCTGTAAGAATCACATAATTAAATGGTGAAAAAGAAAACTCCATTGTCTCAGCCCATTCCCCACTTACCAACCAAAACACTAAAAACTGATAATTCAGTCTATTAAAGCCAACACAAATTATCAGTCACCAAAAGAGTTAGATAAGTAATGCCAGACTCCTAGAAGAGTCGTTCTAAAAAAACCCAATCCCAATTACAAAAGTTACCAGAAAAGATAGAGAAGGGAACAACAGACTGCAAAGAGATTTGAATTCTAATTCCAATTTAAAAAAAAAAAAAAAAAGGAAAGAGAAGAAAGAAATAAGCAGAAGGATGGCACTGGTAATTCAAATAAATTGCCCCAAATAACCATTTCTAGTAATATTACCCAAAAAATTCGAAACCCCAATGCCTGATATCTTTCACGTAAGCATTTAAACAACAATAAATCCCCAAGATTAGCCGAAAATAAGCCTAGATAACAGAATCCGTACAACCAACTCCATATCCGACTAAAAATCGGAAAAGTTAAACCTTCATTAACATAAATCCCACTCCAATTACAGATTTTCGATACCAGCTGTTGAAACTGTTAGTTGTTAGTGTTGACCGATTCTTTAGGATCTGTTTTTGTTAGTTGCTTAGTGGTTTGAATAATCCCTATTCAATAGGAATTAGTTGTTTGTTTCCTAGTTACTTACCACGTTAATAGGCTTGCAGTTTATTTATCTCTTTCTGTTATTCTTGTAAGGTTATATATAACCAGTTTAGCTGTTTAATTTAAGAAGAGAACATTCTCCTAACTTGCTTGTGTTTACTAGACAAATACAGAGAGTTCTTAACATTTGGTATCAAAGCTCCATCACAGGGGCCTGATTGAAATCAAGAAGCAACAGTCTTCTAAGGTGTTTAGTGACGAGAATATGGCAACTGAGCGTGGATTTGTGCAACCAGCGATCCCCAAATTCGATGGGCATTACGATCACTGGTGTATGCTCATGGAGAATTTTATGCGATCGAAAGACCATTGGAGTGTGGTGGAAGATGGGATTCCTGCAGCAGCAGAAGGAGTTTGTTAGATCTTTGGGTGTTAATTAATTTAACTTAATTGAAACAAACATATAAATCAGAAAATTGACACAGGCAACTTTAACGAGGTTCGGTATAAACCTACTCCTCGGGACCACGTCCAGATAATGATCAATCCACTATAAAGAAATAGTTACATACACCTCTTTGGTTTTATACAAGGTAAAGACTCCCTCTTTAGACATTGTCGCCAACGTGTATAACTAGATCTACAAGCTAGATCAGCGAGCTCCCCTCGA
>JAUPMG010306094.1:0-16523 GCA_031762675.1 Pachysandra terminalis
ATAATAATCCTAATACAAGTACAACTCTTAAAACAAGTAAAATAAGACTAATTAAACAAAATAGATCTTAGAAATACCTTAAGATTCGTGGGATTATCTAGGAAGAACAAGAAGAAGGTTAAGAAACCAGAAAACTAGAAGAGTACATTAGCAGATCTTCAATGGCAGCAAATCTCCAGCACATTCAATGTGAGTTTTCCTTCATTCTTGCATATTTACATTCCATCTAATGTCATATCATGGGGAATTCCTTTCTATCATGCATGTAAAACCCTTCCTCATGATCTTATTTATAAAACCCAGAAATATGACATGATACTAATCAGTTGTGTATATTAAGTTAAGATTAAAACATTAAATAGATCAAGAACCAAGTAATGTAAAGATTTGATATAAATTAGGTAATAAATTGGCCAGATAATGGTGCACGAAACCCTAGGAGGTCAAGATGAATCTCCCTGAAAAATCCCAAGACCCAACTCCCTTGCTTGTGCATCGGCGGCCAAACCGGCGTGCCGGTTAGCCTGCCGGATGCAAAAGACTTTAATCCAAGCAAGGCAGGCCACTGCCTAGCCTGCCGGACGCCATCCAGGGTGCCGATGGTGCCTGCCGGTTGCCCAGACCACACCAGAACGAACCAGACCCTTCTTAAACCCAGCCCAACCAGCGTGCCGGCAGCCTGTCGGTTGAGCCAGGCCAACTATTGTTTTTGGGAACGACCAACCGGCGTGCCGGAATCGCGCCGGCAGCCTGCCGGTGGGTCTTGTCCTCACATAATGATTATTAAATTGAATAATTGACACTTAAACTAATTTTTTGACCATAATAAGCCATTCCTTCTTCTTATTAAACCTTTTTAACTACTTATCCAACTCTCCATTGATTACCCTAAACCTTCCAACTTATAAACCTACACTTTCCCTTATTTTGCTTAATTAAACTTCCTGTCACTATGATTATCAGACCAGCCACTGTATTTCTATTTGACCTAACCTACGTATATGAGTTATATGAACTATAATTACCTTCTTAAATCTCTACATAATATAAGTAACCCCATTAAGTTGTTAATGTAAATTGTATATTTATTTCCTTGAGAATGGATTCAAAAACAGTTGTTTGCATTATGAAATTTGATCTTAGCTATGTTTAGTGAATATTAAAACTTTGTTGTGAGAACACCTGAAATTCATAAAACTTAACATATTAATCTATATTATGTATAATTCTATCATTTTGTGCCTTGTGCATCAGACCATATACTTTGGATATATTAGGTGATTAGTATTAACTTCGCATCATGAGATTGTGCTCATGTTCATGCACTTTGAATATATGTGATGTGTTATTGTTATGTTTGATTTGCATTAATAAACGGACCTGAATTAATGAGTTCCATATGAAATCCCGGCCTAGAAGGCTATCTTATTATTTGACCATAAGCCAATTGTTATGTATACTGCATGAGGCTCAAGGTGAGAGGTATTGGACTCAATATACTTGTGGTAAGATGAAAGGATTTGGACTATGCCATATATGGGGACTCCAAATCTAAATCATAAGGGTCAACCTTTTGGTATTCGGATTATTCACTTTTCTACTGACGTTTAGATCCTATTTTGGGACGCCTTGGATTTTTTGCATTGCCCTACCGAAAATAAGTGGGGGAATTGTGCCCTCTTTGCCAAAACTCCTAAAAACTATGATGCGCACATAGAATATCTTGCATTGAGAGTGGTCGTGTATTCGGGGGAATGATCGAGAAGACATTCTTGCTTAATGTTTGATTGGTTAGTGTGGGGATTTGAGTCATTCGAATACCGAACTTCATGCATATTGCATTATCATGTGTTTGTTGATATTATTGATGTTATCTGGTGTATGATGCACTAGATATGATTATCATATAGACTTAGGCATATAGGATGATAAAATGACCATGTGATATCCTTATGATACAAACCAAGGTGAGATTTGGTGAGAGAATATATTGCTGATTATTTACCATCATTATTCAGATTTTCATTATCATATTGTATATTTCATATCATCATTATTATATATTTTGTTTTGTAGTAGCATTAGGTGTTGAGTAAATACCTTGTTTTAAAAGTCTACTCACACGGGCTTTGGCTTACGAATATTATGTTGTTGTTTTCCAAGTTATTTAAGGAAGGTAGATCACTAAAGAGAGCATTTGGGAATGGGAATTCAAAGATAGAAATATAGAAGATAATTTGATATAGATTAGATAGTTTAAATTCCAGATTTTGTAAAGTAAGGACATTGTATTAATAACATTATATTTTATTAGAACTGTATGTTTAACTTCTGCTTATGTTCTTTTATTGCTATCCACTCCCATAGTAATATGGGGTGAGAGTCGCAATCCAACTTGGCTATGGATCCACAGATCTAAACTAAATCTCACCCCAACCGAGATTGGGAGTGGCAGTCAAACAAATTGAAATTTAATAAAACTTAAAGGAAATTACCATTATTGAAAATAATCAAAATTTAACTAAGTTATTACATCCAAAACACTTAAATGAAATAACAGCGGAAAGAAAAATAATTACATCCTATTTCCAAGTTTAAATCAAATCCCTAGTCCTATAAATCGTATCTAATCTAAGAAAGAAACCGATAAAACTGATAGTAAAACTCTAAGTAGAAATCACTCCACGCTTTATCAAATCCAGCAATGTTCATAATAAGGGTATGATTCATCAGGTTCTCCAACTAAATCACCTGAAATTGTGCAAAGACGTTAGCTACACTTAGCCCAGTAAGTAAATCAATTAAAATACACTTTTAATTGAAATGGGGACAATGCCACTATCCAATGATATAACATAAACAAGACAACAAATAATATGCAAACATGTATGGTGATATGACAAATAATGCAATGCAATATGAATGTTGGTTCAGTTATTAATGAATGCAATGTATGCTCGTGCAAGAATAAAAAGGGGTGATCACCAAGTGTGATCCATGCAAAGTAAAATGTTGTGCAACATGAATGTTGTTTGGCATCAATTAGTGTATGTTCACACCAGATCTGAGTCCAATATCCACGAATGTTCCACCATAGTGAATTCATTCCCCAATATATGACAAGGTTATAAGTGGACTATTCTATGTGCACATCATAGTTTCTAGGAGCTTCGACCTAGAGGTCACAAGCGCCTCTATTATTTTCAACCATATGGAATATCCTAAGGATCCACCTAGGTGTACTTCTCCTTTGTGATCCATACATTAGTTGATCTACTAACAGAATTTCATTCGGCATCCATTACGTATAATAATATGCTATCGAGATAAAATAATATGGTAACATTGGGATCATGACTCCCTCAACCTATGAAATTCAGTCCATCCGGGACTTCCTCACCAAATCATGATGTCCAAGTCATGATACACTCAAGTCTGATCAGAACTTCAACAGGAGTTAAGTCTGAAGACAAAGTCTGGTTCATGACCAGAATATGGTCATTAACTCAATTGGTTATGTTGTGCAAGTGTGTACTGAATGTGCACACTAACTAATCATGAAATTAAGTGTACAGTTGTGTAATAATACTAAGTACGAAAATTTGAAATTCAAATCATGGTATAAGTCATCATGATAATCAAATTATGCTTAATATATGGTGCAAACATATAAAATTATAAATCAGTTAATTCACCAATCAATTCATGTCATAAATCAATCATATTAATCACACAATTTATAATATTCAATCAGTAAATCAATACACCATAGATTCTCAAGGAATAACCCAACATGGGCTGAACGGCAGGCTGGCCGGCACACCGGTTGGTCTGCCGGCAACCTGGGCAGGGTCAAAACACAACGGGTTCAGGGACTTAGGGCTAACCGGTAGGCTAACCGACACACCGATTGGCCATCTGGCAGCCTAGGCAGGGGCAAATTTCTACATGTACAGATAATATTGGCCACCGGTAAGCTAATCGGCATGCCGGTTGGCCATCCGGTAGCCTAGACAGATGCTCAAAGGCTAATGTGGTGTCCGGCAGGCTAACCAGCACACCAGTTGGTCTGCCAGGAACCACCTGGGTGAATCGACAGGCTAGCCGACACACCGGCAGTCTGCCAGTTGGCCCAAAAAGTATAAATTCACTTGATTTTTGTAGTTCAAGTTGTTTTTAGCAATTTTCTTAAACAGAGACTGATATTTAAAAAAAAATCCGAGCCTAACCCAATCCATTAAACAATCAAAAACTTATCTTACCTTGCTTGGAAAGATTAAGCTTAGAAAACTTGAGTTTTTATAAAAACAAATAGTTTATGATTGATTTTGAATTCGATGTGCTATGTCACATTCATAGAATATGGCACATCACCTAATCCAAATCAAAAATATAAAGTAATCAAAATTACTTACCTTTCTCGACGTGCTGAACCTTCCTCTTCTTCAACCCAGTGCAAATCTAAACTGTTCTTCCACCACCTTTAGCTCTAGCTATTTTCTCAAATTTTTGGTTTAATGGTTGGGATGACCAAACCAGTGTTTATATAGCTTTTAATCTTGTCTCCTAGTTGTTCTAGAGTTAAAGTTAGTTTAGGATTAAGTATGATTTATAGCCATTAGATTAGATTAGTTAAATAATAGCCTTTAGATGAAAGGTGTTGTAGTTCTAATATAAGTTAATGATTTCTCTTATCTAACCTTATCCTAATTAGATTAGGTTCTTTAACCTTTAATCTTAACCTTTAGATTAGGCTAATTAATCCTAACCATTGATTCTAAGTCTTCTAATTACATTAGGAATATTAGTGGGTGCTCTAACCTTAGTCTAGTGTCCTAGTTGTATTATAACTTGACCTTTAATTAACATGTACTAATTAGCACAAAACACTTATTTAATTAACCTAATTGGGCTTAATTGTAGGTGGGCTTTAATCTTATTGGGCTTTACTTAAGTCCAACTAATTAATTATTAGAGCTAGATCATGTTTGGTTAGTTTTATTAAACCAGTTTTCTATTTAAGCTGAAATGACCTTTGTTCATAACCTATAGTTTTAATTTATTAATTACTTTAGGTTAATGGAATTATTAGCGTTTAGGTTTATGATTTAAATGTTCCTAACGTATCTTAGTTACACATTTTAACTTAAAGAGTTATGATTGTGTGTGAAGCACTTTAGTTTCCTATTGTGCAACCCACCAATCACAAGCAGTCGAAGTCAAAGTCAAAGGTGTAACTATCTTACTAAAATTTTAAATTACCCCTATATAATTACATTCTAACTCCTATACGTTCATTAATTATAAATTAATCCCTATAAAAGTTCAAGTTATTACAGTTCTTGCCCTCACAGGTCAAACGAAACCTAACAAAAACCAATATTGCATGATCAGCTATCCCATCCTCCTAGTGATCCATAGTCTTATTCTCTGCCTGCTAGAGTTCATCCATCGTTATTCACCTCATTTAGGAAGGTCACTTGTATCAATATAGGGATGAGCTTGGGAGCTCAATATGAAAACTCCATAGCAATACAATAGACACTTTCATAGATATATAATAAAGCATGTTCATTCAAGCAATATTTCCACAAAACACATAAACAGTTCACTATCAAGGTTCTTCTCATGCATATAGACAATTCTTGTAGTGACCCGAAACTTGAAAATGTAATTAAATATTCAAATTAAGGACTAATGTGCAAATTTTTAAAATATAAGAACAGAAATGAAAAAATAACAAAAACCAAGTGGGATTTAAGGCCTTAGAACATAGGCTGGTCGTTTGGCCCAGGTGGGATTAGAAAAGAAGGGAAAAAGGATTTAAGAGGGGTAAAACAAGTAATTAGAATATAACCAACTTATTTAATTAAATTTGAATTCAAATTAGAATTCTTGCATTATTAGGATTCCCTATAAATAGGGGGAAGTAACCACATGTATGCGAGTAGTGGGAGATGAGGAGATTGAGAGGGAAGAAAGAAAAGGAAGAGAGAATAGAGAAGAAGAGGAAGGAATACTGTAGAAAGAAGATGGAAAAAGAGAAGATGGCTAAGGAGAACAAGGCGAAAGAGAAGAAGGTAACTAGAGCACGAAAGCGCAAGGTTGATCCCAAAGAAAAGAAGAAGAGGAGGAGGCTAATCAAGCAAGCCTTGAAGAGACAAGAAAAGCTAGAGGAGAAAAGGGATGATGATCGTGATTTTTCTCCAGAACGGGACGTATGGGATAATGAGGTAGGAATTTCCATAGTTCTACAGTAGGCATGTTCATAAAACGTAATGAAGCTATAGAATAATGCATATATGATCATGTTGTCGCATGTGATTGAATTAAGCATATAAACTATGATTTCTCCAATGTTGTCCGAAGATTTTGTCCTTAATTGTTGAATTATGAAGGTTAGAAAGAATTTATAGTTATGAACGTTAATTCATGAAAATTGATGAATTTATCATGTTAATATTGGATTTGAAGTTTGGGTTTTGCTTATGATATGTTAATTTAGTTTATAATGGTGTAAAGCATGATTTTGATGTTTAAAAATGTCAAATTTGGGCATATGAAAGTTTGGGCACGAAGCCCTAAAAAGAAAACATATTTCGATGCTATTTTTCCAACTCAGCAGCTGCTGAGCTAGCCCAACACTCTGCCATGCTACCGTGACTCGGCAGCTGTCGGGGATGTTGCCAAGGAAGCTCGGCAGCTACCGAGCACTTGTCGTGCTCCAAATGGGATGTAACTTCATGGGAAGTCCCATGAAGCTAATTATAGTGTGTGTGTGTGTGTGTGTGCTCTTGGTTTTTGTGCGAAATTGCCTATACAAGATTTTGTGCAATAAATTGTGTGAACTGCCTAGGTTCAATTTGAATTGGCTGTGCATGGTGTGATATTATCTATAAATGAGAATTGAGTGGGTGTACTATGATATAAACTATGTGGTATGAGGCTAGAGTGTGCAATGATCTTCATTTAGTAAATTGTTGTATGATTGGTATGTGGGACATATATATATATATATATATATATATATATATCTTCTGATTGATGTATTATTTGAGAATGATGTCATAAGTACTCTTTGGTGATCCTTGTGTTGTGTGTAACACAAGATGTGCATTTTGCTAGTGTTGTGAACGTGAATTTCCTACCTCAGGTATATCCCAAAGGGAAAGAGGATAGATTTCCTGCCTAGGGTACCATTCCCTGAAAGGAAAGAGGACACATTTCCTGCCTAGGGTACCATTCCCTAAAAGGAAAGATAGCGGATTTCCTTACTTGGGTTGTATTCCCTAAAAGAAATTATCATTGACAGTGACTTGGTCTTATTGGCAGTGTCTAGACAATGTTATCAGCAGATGTGTGAACAGTATTCGTGGCTTAAGCCTTGGTCTTATTGGCAAATATGAACAGAGTTATCATCAAGTATATGAGTGGAATTCATGGTTTGAGCCTTGGTCTTATTGGCAGATTATGGATAGTGTTCTCAATAGTTCTATGGATGGTATCCATGTTTGGTCTTGGCCCTTCATTCATTGCATTCATGCATCATTCATTGCATTCTTGCATCATTCATTGCATTCATGCATCATTCATTGCATTCTTGCATCATATCCCATTGCATGAAATCTATTTGTGATTGATTGGTTAGCATCCGCATGTTCATACCTTGCATTTGCATGATTTGCATTGAGTCATGTGCGACTTTAGTGTGAATTTGGGTGTCTATGTGAAATGATGATTAGATGTGATTATTAGTAATTGTGTGTAGGAGTTGCTTAATGAGTAATCACTAATCGGAATGTAAAATAATCTATGTTGTGGCTAATTATGTTGTATGTGTGGTGTGACTAGTGACAAGGGGATTGTCATTGTCTTGAAGGTGCCATGGAAGTTGGTGGCCTCGAAAATTCTATATTGTATTATGAGAGGATCATGAGTGTGTGCGGTGTAATTTTTTATGATTCATGAGGATGTCATGAAATATCTTGTATTGAATTGATTATGATTTGTACTGTGTGTGCTTATAGATCTTAGCATGATATGTTTAAGTAGAGTTGTCTATATGCATGATAAGAACCTTGATAGTGAACTACTTATGTGTTTCATGAAAAATTGCATGAATGAACGTGTTTTATTATTTGTCTATGAAAATATCTATTGTTTTGCTATGGAGTTTTCCTATTGAGCTCCCAAGCTCACCCCTATGTTGATATAGATGACCTTCCCAGATGAAGTTTATAGCGATGGGTGAACCCTAGCAGGCAGAGAATAAGACTGTGAATCACTAGGAGAATGGGATAGCTGACAGTGTATTCATTAGATTTTGTTAGGTTTGGCTTGACCTGTGAAGGCAAGAACAATGTTGATTTTCAGTTAGATTGAGTAATTGGTTTTATTGAACTCTTTTATGATGGTTGAAATTGGGATATTGGAATTAGTTTTTTTAATTTTATCAGACTTCTGCTGATTTGTTCAATTATGCTCTATGGAACCATGGGTTTGGTTATGTGTTTGTTGGAATTGATAGCTGCATCTGTTTTGGATCTGAAGGTCAATCCCTTGAAATCCTCGAGATCCCATATCCCGGATTCGGGGCGCGACAGGTTGGTATCAGAGGTCTAGGTTTATAAGTTACCTAGGGTTAAGAGAACATAAAAGTGAACACTAGGATTCATGGAGGACTAAGGTAAATAGTACTGCCCTCTATGTACTGGCTCACAAACTGAAGAACACTAAAGCTAGATTGAAGATATGGAGTAGAAATCTGTTCTCCTCTATGGAAAAGAAAGTCAATGAAGCTAGAGCTGTGCTTAAGGATATTCAAAAGGTCAATATGAACCAGTGCAATCCTGTTCCAGACTAAAATGCAGCATACCTTAAGTTTATTAAACTTTCCAGAACTCAGGAGTCACAGTTGAGACAAAAAGCTAGAATACAATGGCTCAACCTTAGGGATAACAATACTGCTTTCTTCCATAAGTTTCTACTTAGCCATCGTGCCACTAACAAAATTGCCTTCATATTTAATAGAGATGGCTCCTCTACTACTGATATGGGAAAAATCGAGAACATCTTCACTGAATACTTCAGCAACCTGCTTGGAAAAGAGAATCCCATTGTTTAAGACAGTTGGGCTTGGCTCAAGGGAAATAGTTTGAATCATGATGCTGGTATTGAATTCATAAAGGAATTCTCCTCTGAGGAGATCAAGGCTACTCTCTTCAGCATTTGCGAAGACAAAGCACCTAGGCCTAACGAATTTTCTTCCCTCTTTTTTATAAAAGCTTGGGATATCATTGGTGGTGATTTCGTGGTAGCTATTAAGAATTCTTCTCGTTTGGTATGATGCTTAAACAAACCAACCACGTTTTCATTACCCTTGTTCCCAAAAAGAAAGTTGTTTCTTATGTTGAGGACTTCCGACCTATCTCTTGCTGCAATGCTACCTAAAAGTGCATAGCCAAATTGATTGCCAGTAGATTAAAGAGCGTCCTTCCTTCCATTGTGGGCAACTATCAATCTGCATTTATCCCGGGCAGGAGTACTAGAGACAACATCTTATAGGCTCACAAGACTGTTCATGGATACCATTTACCTAAGGGAGAAGCCAGATGTGCCACCAAAGTTGACTAGAAACAAAGCTTACGATAATGTCAATTGGGAGATGATTATGAAAATGCTTGAATGTTGGAATTTTCCTGATAAATTCATGAATTTGATTCAGTAGTGTATTACTACTGTCTCTTACTCTCTAATCATAAACGGTAACACTATGGGGTTCTTCAAGGCTAAGAAGGGTATCAAGCAAGGAGATCCTCTCTCTCCTTACTCATTTGTGCTTATCATGGAACTCCTGGCTATTTACTTCAAGAAATGTGCTGTGCCTAATGGATTTCAATACCACCCACAATATGAAGGTCTTGGTATATCTCTTATAAGTTTTGTTCATCTCCAAAGCTAATTGGCAGTCCATTCAATTCATAAAGAGTGCTCTCGACTGGTTCCATTTGATGACTGGGCTTGAAGCAAACTTGCTGAAAAGTGAAGTGTTCTTCACGGCCACGAATGAACAAGACAAAATCAGCCTTCTTCAAATTATTTGATTTTCTGAGGGTAAGCTTCCATTAAATATCTCGGTCTTCCTCTTATCACCAAGAAGCTTTATACTAAGGACTGTAGACCACTCCTTGATCATGTGGAAACTAGACTCAAAGGATGGAAGGGTAGATCTCTATCCTATGCTGGGAGAGTTGAACTTATCAAATCTATCCTCTTCAATATCTAAACTTACTGGCTAACCCACTTCATAATCCCCAAGAAAATTCTTAGAATCATTGAAAGAATGTGTGCTCAGTTCCTATGGTCTGGCAATGATAATGGGAAGAAAATTCACCAAACTGCTTGACAAAGTCTGTTGCCCAAAAAAAGAAGGTGGATTAGGCATCTTTAATATTATTGAGTGGAGCAGTGCTGCTACACTAAGATTCCTTCGGCTTGTCCTTAGTCAGGCAGATTCCTTGTGGGTGAAATGGACTTGGATGCACCTTATTAAAGATAGAAACTTTTGGGCTATGAAAATCCCGATGAAATGCTCATGGAACTGGAGGAAGCTGTTGCAGCACTGGGAAAAGGATAGAGAGCTTGTTCTTTACCACATTGTTAACGGTAAAGATATCTGGCTTTGGTGGGATGCCTGGCACCCTTTAGGCCCCCTAATCCCACAAGTGACTTATAGACAAATTCACAGAGAAGGGTGGAACTGGGAGGACAGATTAGATAGAATCATTAGCAATGGTAGTTGGAACCCTATTGTATCTGAAGGTGAGTTGTTTAGGAACATTTGGAGCCAACTTCAGCAGATTCAGATTAAAGATTGCTATTCTAAAGATCTTCTCATATGGAAACCTTCGATAAAAGGAGAGTTCAATATTAAGGATACTTGGCTTGCCACCAAGACCAAAGCTCAGCCTAAGGAGTGGGAATCTCTTGTCTAGTTTACTGGTAATATTCCTAGACACTCCTTCATTACGTGAGTTGCAATCAACAATCACTTGGTCACCAAGGATAGACTTATGAAGTTCGGAATACATTTCAACACTAATGTATTCTATGTAGAGGAGAAGATGAGTCTCATGAACACCTGTTTTTCAACTGCCCCTTCTCCTCTAAGGTCTAGTCTAAAATCCTGACGTACTACCATAGTACTAGAACCATTAAAGCCTGGAATGAGGAGGTTAATGAATGTCCGGTCGAGTTTTCGGGGGGTAGCATCACAAGTATCATCAAGAAACATTGTTTTAATGCTTCCATCTACCATATTTGGAAGGAATGGAATCAGAGAGCCTTTCAAAATAATTTCTCTCCTTGGCAGATTGTTGTTAGGAACATCAGGAATGATGTTATGATGAGGGTTGGGCATGAAACCATTGAGATTGATACTGACAGAAATAGAAGTACTTGTGCAGATTGGGGTGCCAATGCTACATTCAAACTTAAATCTACTCTAACTTGAAAATGGGTTCCCACCCCCCCTCCCCCTTTAGCTGGTACCAATTAAACAGTGATGGATCCCAAAGTAATGTAAGGGATGGAGCTTAAGGTATTATCAGCGACCACCTTGGTTCAGTGAAGATTGGGTTTGCCACTAACCTTGACCTTGGCTAGATTCTGAGTCACGAGATGATTGTTATTCAAATTGGTCTTCAATGTGCTGTGAACCTTAGACTTGACAAGATCAGAGATGCTTCAGATTCCCTAACAACTATTAGCCTTATTAGCATTCGTGATGGAATGAAGCTCCCCGGGAAAATTAGAGATATCTAGGCAAAGATCAGAAACCTCCTTAGTTTGTTTCATGAGTACGCTGTTATCCATGTTTTCCGTGAAACAAATACTATGGCTGACTTCATGGCCAACCTTGACATAAATTCTCAAGAGCTAAAGATTTTTAATGACCAGGACTTACCTGATGAGGTATAAAAATTCCTTGAAAATGATGTTGAAGGCAAGGCATATACCAGAGCTTAGGTGGAGGGCTCATGTTCTGACTTGTGCTCTCGTGCGTGTGTGAGTGGATGGGTGTGTGCGTGAGTGCATGTGTGAGTGTGTGAGTGTGTGTGACTCCTGGTTCTACTAACTGCTGGGGTTGTTGTTTCCCACTTCTCTGGTACTATTGTCCCCTGTTTTTCTAATGCTGAGTATCTCTGTGCCTTAATCGAGTTCTTCTAGATCTGGTTTTCCTCTTCACTTCTGATGATGCTTTGAGTTCAGCCTATGGCTGCTAGGTTGGATCTGTCCCTGCTAATTCCTTGCTGTTGTGGTTGCTAATCTTTTTTTCTTCTTTAATATATTGTTACTTGTTGGGTTGGCTCTTAGTGTCACTTTATAGGTTATACCAAGCATCAGTTGGTGCCTTGCTGCTGATGGTTTTGCTCTCTATTTCCCGCCTTTGATGGTTCCTCTTCTCAGCTTCTCATTTGGTTGTTGTCGTGGATCTGTTTCTATTTAGTTGGTTCCTTTCATGGAGCTTCTTAATCTGTGTGGTTTTCCTTCTCCATTATGCTGCCCTGCTGCTGGTGGCTAGGGGATGCTAGTGTTGCTGATCTGTTCTCTGTTGCTGAAGTTTACTATGCTGCTGACTTCACCCTTTAGCTGGTTCTTTCCCTGCTAACTTGCTGCCTATTCTTGGTGCTGATCTGATGGATCTTCTTGAATGTTCTTCTATTGTTGTTGTATTTGCTGTTGATGATGTTCTTACCTGTATGACTAGTAGTCTTGGTCGAGGGTACCCATCTATTGTTTGGGCTTGATCCCTGTGTGTTGTACTTGTAGTACTTTTGTGCTAGTCCGTGCTTGACTAGCCTATTTTGGCATGTACTGCTCATCTTTTTCTTTCTTATTAATAAAATTTGGAATTTACCTTTTCCAAAAAAAACATTAGGACTCACATGTATGAATTGTTTGTTGAGTTCTATGTATGAATTTCTTGACTTGTATGAATTGTGTGTTCAGTGCTTTATAGAAATTGTTTGATATGTGCTTAATGTGGACTGTAGGACTACTTGTGTGATTGTGATATGTATTAAGGCTTAAGCCTTTAAGGTCTTTAGAAGGGTATAGTGAGACCCAAGACGAGAACTTAGAAACTTATCAATCTAGTATCCACTTCTGTGAATTGTGATGAGTTTACTTTCCTATTAATTATGGTATGAATTGTAGTGGTCTGAAGTGATTTTGTTTCTTGTGCTTGTAATTGTATATGGATATATGTAAGTATGAATACAACTTGTATCCTGATCTTCGACCATATACATGGAAAATGTGTTAATTTAGGAAATTTGTATATAAAGATGTGTTTGAAAATTTTAGGTGAATTATGCGATGTCACTTAGGATAAGTTCTAGTGCCTATAACACTTATATATATGAACGGTAATTGTGCCTATGTGAGAACTAGATTATAACCAACGGGATAATTTCCAACTCATACATAGACCTAGATAATGACTAAAATTAATAGAAAAAAAATTGTAAAGTTATTAAAAGCCAAGGATAAATTATAAATAAGCAAAAAACCCTAAATGGACTAATTTAATAATAATACTATTTCATATAATGAGAAATCAGATAATTAGACCAATTCTGATTTTGGATCTGACTTGTCAACTTCAAGCAATTTTGAATTAATTTGTACATAGAAATAAAAAGATATTTTTATGGGAAATTATTGGGAATGAATTTAGAAATTTTATAAAAAAATTTAAATTAAATTTTTAGTAAAAATTGAGTTCGGTAAGTAGCTCGGCAGCTGTCGAGGTTGTTGCCGAGAGCTACCAAACGTGCGGCCGTGTGATGCCGAGCTTTAAAAAGAAAGAATTGGTTGCCCTAAGTCATTTGTTACAAAAACTATTCTTCATCCTAGGACATCTCAAGCACATCTAGGGTTCTTCTAAGTCTTCCAAAGATCTCCATCGAATCGTTCGTAGTTTTGATAAGTTCTTTAGAAAAATTTTTGTGAAATTTTTCAATCTTTCTTTTAGAACTGGAAGAAATTCCACTGCTAGAACTAAAGTAGCACAAGGTCCGCCTAAGAAGGCTAAGACCTCTAGAGCCTCTACCTCTAGAAGATCCCAAGCCCCACCATCTCCTCCATCACCAGACTCTTTCGACCCTATGGGAGATGATTCACCTACTTATAGTGTTGAACAAAACCATAGTGTTGAACCTACCCAAACTCCGGTTGCACCCCAAACCCAACGAGTATGAGGGTAAGGAATTAATCATTGAGAAAAAAGGTGGTAAGTCGTGATTTAGCAAACTACGGAGTAGTGGAAACACTCCGAGCCATAGGTTGGGAACCTATTTTTGAATGGGGTGGAATTTCATATTCCTCTGTTGCCTTGGAAATGTACTCACATTTTCGACACCAATTTTGATTCCATGACCATCACCTTCAAACTATATGGCTACACCAAACAAATCAATCTTCAATTGGTATCTAGGATGATGAAAGTGCCCATGAACAATGCTTTTAGTACTATACCCGACCTTGATGAGGAAGCCAAGAGAGAAATCACCAAAGTCCTCTGTGGCAAGAGTGCAGTGGAATCCAGACAATTCTTTTAGTGCTTCCAAGTTGTTACCCACCTACCGCAGCCTTCACAAAATCTTTGTCACCAATGTTTACCCTCATTTCGGGAACGTGACGGAACTCACTCCATTCATGGCCTCCACACTTCATCAAGTGGCCATAGGCACGAGACTTTTCCTCCCTACTTTGATCATATCGCATATCATCCGATATGTTTGGAGCAAAAGGAAAGGAGCCTTACCTTTCGCTTGCCTGATGTGCACCTTGGGCAATCTCTGGGGCATACTTATACCTGACACTAGGACCGGCATTGTTAACCCACCATTCAGATCAGTGAATACGGGCAAGATGAACTTTCCAGTGGGAACTGTTCGCAACCAACAAGCATGACAACAAGTTGTCATAGAGGAGAAACGGATGGGAGTCCAAGACGAACCACAGACCATTCGTTCAGAACACCACCAAGAAGCTTCTACCTCTTCTACACCTCCTACTGACCCTAGTGGGCTCTCTGCTCGTGCTGAGTCCCCCTCCTCAATAAACCTGAGTAAGCATGAACAATAGTGCTATGATGGTCTCTGAACACCACACCAGCTCCCGATGACCCCGTATTATCTAAGGAAGACCAGTCAAAGTTTAGCATCACTTTTCCTATCTGAGGAGGATCCCATGCCCTCATCACCTGTAAAACGACAGGGGAAGAAACTGCCACCTCCCTTCAGCCTGTGTGGAAGCACGGCTCGCAACCTTGGAGAAATCCAACGCGGAGCTTAAAGACGAAGTGAAGAGGAGTGGTCAAGAGATGTCTAAACTTTGTGAGATGGTGGAAAAGGCACCTCTGTTCTTCCCAGACATGATCGGCTGTCGTCAATCAGTTGATGTAGTCCCACCTCCAATGCGATCATCTTCAGCACCACCACCTTCATCATCATCATTGCCTCATTAAGGAGACGCTCTCTAATTAATTTATGTTTACTTTGTCATATGTTTATTTATTTTCTTTTGTAATAGCCATCTGCGAATGGTTAAGAATTTCTCTTCTTAGAACTTATCTGTAGGATTAGTAAGGCAAATACAGTAATAGCATTTTGAAATTAATTTAATGCTTGAAATTTTATCTTTTGAAGGAATAAAATATCTGTGATTGGTTAAATTATTATTCATGATGTGAATTTAGTCTTGAATGTTACCTCTTTGCAAGTATAGAAATAATACGGACTAGGGTACCCTATAGCATTAAATTTTAAGGGTTAAATATCCTAAAGGAGGGGAGATTGTAGTGACCCGGAACCTGAAAATGTAATTAAATAGTTAAATTAAGGACTAATGTGCAAATTATTAAAATATAAGGGAGGAAATAAAAATAAACAAAAACCAAGTGGGCTTTAAGGCCTTAGAACATGGGTTGGTCGTTTGGCCCAAGTGAAATTAGAAAAGAAGGGAATAAGGATTTACGTGGGGTAAAACAAGTAAATAGAATATAACCAACTTATTTAATTAAATTTGAATTCAAATTAGAATTCTTGCATGATTAGGATTCTCCATAAATAGGGGGAAGTAACCACATGTATGGGAGTAGTGGGATACGAGGAGATTGAGAGGGAAGAAAGAAAAGGAAGAGAGAATAGAGAAGAAGAGGAAGGAATATTGTAGGAAGAATATGGAAAAATAGAAAATGGCTAAGGAGAAGAAGGCGAAAGCGGAGAAGGTAACTAGAGCACGAAAGCACAAGGTTGATCTAGAAGAAAAAAAGAGAAGAGGAGGATGATCAGGCAAGCCTTGCAGAGACAAGAAAAGCTAGAGGAGGAAAGGGATTTGAATTATGAAAGTTAGGAAGAATTTCTAGTTATGAACTTAAATTCATGAAAATTGATGAATTTATCATGTTAATATTGGATTTGAAGTTTGGGTTTTGCTTATGATATGTTAATTTA